>CDMY01000405.1:237586-284482 GCA_001179505.1 Vitrella brassicaformis | reverse complement strand
GGGTCGATGTGATGCCTGTGCATACCTTTGGATGGATGGATGTGTGTGTGTGTGTGTGTGTATGTGTGTGTGTGTGTGTAGACCAAGTGGCTGTGTGACAGCGGGGAGTGGAAGCGCGTCGGCGAATGCGTCACGCCGTGAGCTGACCACCGAAGAGCGATCGATGCGTTTCACTGACCGCATCACCGAAAGTGGCTGTGTGTGTCTGTCTGTCTGTCTGCCTTGTGCAAACGAACAGGTGGCCGTGCTTTCTCGTCGCCGCACACAAGGTAAGGTCGGTGGGACTGTATATGAATGACACCTTTCGCCTGCTGTCATCAAAGGAAAGGATTTTGTGTCGTGTGCGTTGTCTGTGCGTCCGTACAGGATGTGATCGCCACTCACGGCGTCGCCATCCGCAAGCTGCTGGAGGTCACCAGGCTCGTCTGCCACGTGAGATGCATGTGACGCTCACACACACACACACACACACGGCGAGAGATTCACGTGCTCCTACACACTCTACTCATGTGTGCGCCTTTGTCTGTGTCCGTGTGTCCGTGTGTCCGTGTGTCCGTGTTGATGTCTATCCTCCAGGAGATCGAGACGCAGAAGTCCTCTTGGGTGGACTACTTCAGCGACAACTACAAAAACACCAAGGAGGACGCCGCAGCGTGGCTCGCTGGTACGCAACGCAGATCATACACAGCCACATTAACCACACACACGTGCCAAGAAATGGTTTGTGCCGCACCGTCTGTCTGTCTCTCTCTCTCTCTGCCTCTGCCCTGCTGAATGCAATGGTTGCAGGGGTGCACTGGTCATGTGAGCCAGTCGTCACCGACACAACCGTCACAGACTGCGTCAAGTGAGCCACCAACCCTCCCACACCACACACACCCATACACATACACCCCACAAGCATCTTTCTTCCTCGTTCCCTCTATCCCCAGTGCGCTGGCCAGCCTGGATCTGATCGCATCCCCCACCCCGTCAGTGGCTGATGTGGTGACTTGTCTGCCGGGGGAGGCCAACGAGGACCACCTGCACGCCATGTACTGGTACAGGAAGCGTCAGATCATGGCCGACATCGAGGCGGCACTCGCCACCAAGCCGGAGGGTGGGGGGCTGGACCCCAGCGAGGAGGAGACCCTGACGCACTACCACTACTGGGGAAACGACGCCGTCAAGTACGTCGGTCGCAAGGAGAGGGGCCAGGGGGCGAGGGAGGTTGTGTGGAGTGTCTGTTCCTATCTCTCTCTCTGTTTCCTCCTTTTCTGTGGGTCTGTGTGTGCAGCACTGCGTGTGAGAAGCTGGGCCTGAAGTCCCAGACCGGTAGCGGCAGGCCGTGTCGCATACTCGACGCTGGATCGGGCCTCGGAGGTCAGTCCGATGGCAGCCAGAAGGGGGGGCACCCACATCCACACTCACACTGCTTGCTGCCAATGTATGTGTGTTGTGTGTGTGTTGTGTTGTGCAGGTGTGTGTCGCTACTGGGTGCATTCTCTGCAGCCCGCCCACTGCAGTGTGGTGGGCGTGGAGATCCAGCAGGAGCTGCACAACCTGGCAGACGACCTCACCAAGAGGGCACGGCTCACCGACAGGGTCACACACATCTGTGGCGACCTCTGCACCGTCACCAAAGGTCCCTTCGTATGCGTGTGCAAGCAAGAGGACGTGCTGATCTCATTGAACGGCCATCCACGTGTGTGTGCGGGCGGGTGTGTGTGCAGATGAGTGCGGTGGTCTGTTCGATGGCGCGTATTCGTTTTTGGTGTTCCTGCACGTGGCGGACCGGCACGCGCTCTTCAAGAACATCCGGAGCCTCCTCAAGCCGGGGGCAATCCTATACGCAGTCAGCACACACACACACAGGGGGGGGCAGAAGACCCACGTGTGTATGTCTGTGTGTCTGTGTGTTGTGTGTGTGTGTAGGAGGACTATTACCAGAGGGAGCCGTTCACCGCCGAGGACGAGGAGATCCTCACCAACTACGTCGCCTGCAAGAACCTGCCCACACTCACACAGTATAAGTAAGCCAACCATAGACAGACACAGACATTCACTCAATCCACTTATATGTGTGACGTGTGCGACGTGTGACGTTTATGTGTGTATTGATTGCGTTGCAGGGAGCACCTGGAGGCCAGTGGGTTCGAGTCGGTCCATTTCGAGGACGTCACCGGCCGATTCAGAGAGTTCGTCAACCAGAGGTAGGGAGGGACCTATTTCATCACGCCAAACCAGCGCACGCACACTCTTGTCTCTCTTCCTCTCTCTGTGCGCGTCGCGTCAGGGCTGCGGCGTTCAACGCCAAATACGACGAGAAAGCCGCCAAGCACGGACAACACGTACAGTCCATATGCCGGAAACACACACACATACTTGTTCGTTCATCTTTTTCTGAGGCCTATGCACGTGTGTGTGTGTTCGCGTTGTCCACCTGTGGGACAGGTGGCGGCGTCGTTCCGTCGGTTCTACGAGGGCGTTGCGAAGGTATGGAACGGCGGCAGGGTCGGCGGCGTCAGAGTCACTGCAGTCGCGGGCGCGGTCGCTTCGGGTACGTAACCTCATGCGAGAGAGACAGACACACGAGAGAGAGAGTGGCCTTGCATGATAAGGCTGGCGCGTTCGGTTTCTTTTTCGCCGTGTGTGGGAGGGGTGGGTGGCGGGGAGAGAGAGGCTCGATCCGACCGAGAGGGTTTTTTGGGGTGACACGGCTGCCTGCATTGCGTTCGTTGTGTGAGAGACAGTGACGTGACGTGTTGGGGCTGGTATCCATTTTTCAGCTCACGGCTGTCGTGTTTTCCACTCACGGCTGGTTGTTTGGTGGCTTGTGGCTGTGTGTGTGCAGCCTCGAGTAGACGTCGCGATTTGCTAGCTCGACTCAACAGACCACGACCAGCTCGTACGTACAATGGATGTCATGTCAGACAGACAGACAGCAACCGCCCATTCTCTTTTCTCCTCTTTCTCTCTCTTCTCTTTCAGTAATGCGTGGTGGGTCGTACGGCCAGGGACTCAAGGGCTTCGTGAAGCCCACAGACACCCCAGCGTATAATGGTGTGGGTGCGGGTGGCATGGCTGGTGGTGGTGGTGCGGACGATGACTTTGATGATGACGAGGAGGGTCGGCTGTGTGACTGCATGCAGTGCATCAGGGGGGGGCCGCACTACTATTAACACGTGAGTGACGTGAGGGATGCTGGATGGTCCATGCTGGTGGTGCTGGTGTGTGGCACATCTATCGCATAGCTGTGAAAGCTAGCTGACTAAGCTTAGCTGACTGTGGACAGTGCTTCGTTGGTTCGGTGACTGTAGGTACGTTCGTGTGCCGTGCCGTGCAGCCCTGTGCATAAAGTGTGCCTGGCTGACTCACTCAAACCAAACCCCGCTGTGTCTGTCGAGTCCCCCGTCCTCATACACACACACACACGCACACACACACGCACATACACGCAGCACAGACATCGCGGCATGAGTACCAGTGTTGTCGCCCAACATGCTGCCTGCAGTCATGTCGACACCACAGCCGCCCTCCCTCCCTCCCTCCCTGTATCGGTACAGCACACCAGTGTGTCTTAGTGTACATATTCTAGCAGACACAGGCCAGGCCACCGAAAGGATCGGATCGTGGCCCTATACACAAATGACAGATATACAAATCAATATACACACACACACATTCACATAGCCATCCCTCACCGACCATACGGCCCTCTGTGTGCCCGTCCTCTGGTGATCCCTCGCCCGTGAACGTCTACCCGCCCCCCCGCTGCAGCGAGGGGCGAGGAGCCATCCGCAGACGACATGCAAAGGAGAGGCACACAGATTTGCAGCCGAAACGTTGCGGACACGCAGACAGGGAACGAATCGGACGAATGCACTCATCGGCAAGGAGCAAAGCAGAACCCCTTGCCCATCTGTCTGTCCGTGTCTTGGTCGGCCGTTGGCGATTGACGTGGACTCGCCCCTCGTTGCACCGAGGGACCGGTACGCGTCGATGGCCGGCGACAGACCAGGGCACAGGGACACACATGGGCAAAACTCCCAAGCACGTCCAGCCTCTACACATAGATAGCACTGGCGCGTCAACAGGAAACTGACAGCGACCCAAATCACGAGTCATTGACCACATACACACACAATAATGACAGACAATGATAGATAATAAAGCGCAACCCAGTGGCAGCATCCATCCCACAGCGTACACAGCATGGATGGCATGCACATGGATGGGATGCGCAGAGGGCAGTCAGTCGGGTTAGTCAATCGACCATGAGCACCTCCACCTCATCAACCGCCGCCACATTGCTCCCCCCGACCACCGCATAGGGGTAAAACGACCCCTCATCCCTCACCCGAGCCCCCAGCCACCCCCGGCCCGCCATGGCATCGCCCTCCCCCTCTAACATCCCTCCACTCATCTGCCGCAGCGTGCTCGCCTCCCCATAAGACGCACCGTACGCCAGCCACAGCCGGCCGCTCGCGAACGACAGCTTGCCGAGGCCGTTCCGTTCTCTGTGCGTGTCGAATCCCTGTATGGCGGCGTCGTCGGTGAGTGATGCGCACATGAGGCGGTCGACGGCGTGGTGGGTGGGGGAGAGGTGCAGTGGGCCGATGTACGGGTTGCGCCTGCTGCCACGAAGCTTGAATAGTGACACTGACAAACCGGACGGAGAGAGGGGAAGGGGCTGAATGGTTGGTCGTTTGTGTCGTGAAGGCGCACCTTTTGTGTGGAGCTCATGGGAGCCCTCGAGCGACGTTGCGGGGAGTCGAAATGGTCCCTCCACGTACACGCCGACGACCTCACACCCAGATCGAACCAGAAACAGCAGCCGGCTCATGTTCCGCACCCGCCTCGCCAGAGTGGCATACAGCCATCCATGTATGCTGCTGCTGAACAGGAGCCGCAGCGGCCGGCCCTGCACCGCCCCCACGCACCGGTTGATGATCCACCAGTCGTAGAAGCTCGCCACGAGGCTGCTCCCATTCGGCACTCGTGTGTGCGGGTCGGTGCCCTCGTCGACGCCGTACATGTCGCAGCACTGTGAGAAGGCGGTGCGTTCTGATGGAGCCAGCAGGGGGGTGAAGATGAGGGGACGGTCTGAGGAAGGGTCGGTGGGCGGGGTGGCAGTTGACGTGGCGGCCGTGAGTCTCGCTCGACGACAGAGGTCGACCATCTTATTGAAGTGGCAGGGAGGGATGGAATCGATTGGCGTCTGCCACCTGGCAGAAGGGAATTCCATCCACACGCGCGATACATGGGTCTGTCGACCTACCGGACGAAGCGGTTCATGATCGGTCTGGGCAGCCCCCTGTCATCCGTGCCGATGGTCGCCACCTCCATCGTCGCAGACGAGGTCGCCACCACCGAACGGTCCACACTCACCTCCACAGACAGCACGCTATCGTCACCTGTCGACAGGAAGGGCCGCACAGCCGCGTACCGACGCTCCTCACGTGCAAGCCTCTCCGCCCACTCCTCCACGGCCGCGTCGACCCGTGCAGTTTCCTCCTGCAGGCAGCGGGCGATCCGCTCGAAGTGATGCAGCGCGTCAGACAAAGATGGCGGGAAACAGGGGTTGGCGGACAGAAAGGAGGCTGCTGCGTGGTGGGGGGACGGGGAGGGTGAAGGAAGAGATGGCGTGTCTAGGGGGTCAGACAGTTGGCCGGAGGTCAGCAGCAGGTCGGCGTAGAACAGGAGACCGGGGTCGTCTCTCATCGGGTCATCTGGGGCGATGTGGAACTGGCAGTGGCCGTGGCCATGGCTGCTGTTTTGGTCGAACACCATCACCCTCGTCAGCAAAGCACGGAAGACCTGCATGAAGCAAGCAGAAAGACAGACAGACAGACAGACAGTCACACGGACAGTCACTCTCCCCGTCCTCCCGCCTACAGTTGGGTCAACATCGAGGAAGATCTGCCCATTGTGACGCAGCAGCCGGCCATCCCATCTGCCGCTGAAGATCTCTGCCAGCACCGAGCCCTTGACCGCCCGCAACACAGACCTTCGCACACTGAAGGCCTGGCCGCCGACACAGAGCTGCAGCGTCTCCTTGTCGTTCGGTTCCGTCACGCCGTCCAGTGCTCTCCTCTCTGCAGCAGCCTCTAGTGCTCTCCTCTCTGCAGCAGCTCTCTCCCGCCTTCTGCTGAGGGCGGCGAATGCGGCCTTGATGCGGGCGGTGAGTGCAGCCAGCAATGTGTCTACTTGCTGGGACGTGCTGCCGCTGGCTGCCTCCATTGAAGCGGCTTGGGTGTTTCAGAGGTAAGATCGGGCCGGGCAGGGATGGGACCTATGAGTGGTTGAGAGTGGCTGTCAGTGGCTCTCGAATGGCCGGATCAGCTTGCGCCCACACGTGCTCTGCGTGGCGCGGCGGATCTTCCCTTGTCAGTCGGGCTAGGGAAAAAACTCGCTGGTGAAGGCGTGAGGGGATGCTGCGACCCCCATGTTGATCAGCACTCTATGCCGGTTCACATGGTATGCTTCACGCCCTTGTCCGATCGGTCGCTGTGGAGAAACAGTTTCGTAATGTCTTCTCTAACCCATTTCTCGACAGCGTACTGAGACTGCGGGCCAAACATTTTGATACTGCCTTTCGGTTCCTCGGACACCGGTCCAGATGCACACACACCCGAGCGGGTCCACTCCTCCTTCGATAGGGGACGCCCCCATGCAGAAGTGCAGGAGGAGTGAGCCGGTTGATGCGGGCGGTGAGTGCAGCCAGCAATGTGTCTACTTGCTGGGACGTGCTGCCGCTGGCTGCCTCCATCCAAGCTAAGCGAGAGTGGAGCGACAAGGGTGTATCGACGTGTTGCTTGGAATGGACCACAAACAGGCATGCCGGCCTTTTAGTCTAGAGGTATGATTCTCGCTTTGGGTGCGAGAGGTCCCGCGTTCGAACCGCGGAAAGGCCCCTTTGTGTCACGCTTGAAGATGAGACATCAACGGCTTTTCTGCCTTCATCTGCCTTGTTCTCGCTGTCCTGGTCTGCCTTTGATTGTTCCGTGACAGGGAGACAAGGAGACTCGGTTGTGGCCCAGTTGTGTCGGTTCTTGTATGCTGGAGACACAGGGAATCATTATGGCAGCTGAGGACCCACCATATATGTGTGTGTGGTTGATTGAATGGGGCGGAAGCACAGCCATTGCAGAAAGCTGCTTTGCACTTTTGAGTCAATCAGTCAAGTCATATCGTCATGAACTCGAAGCATACAACACGACTGACTGTCTGCTCATGCACGGCTGCTCCCCGTGCTCCCCGTCCGCCCTGGCTGCTTTGGGGGCTCGGCTGGCTCAGTCAGCGTGTGTCCCTCTTCACAGGGGGCTGCTGCACGTGCTCCAGGTGGATAGTGCCGTAAGACGAGTGGCTGTGGGTGGGGGGGATGGCGGCATTCTTACTGCCAGTGCTTCTGGTCTTGTCGGCTTCTTTGGAGGTGCGGAGGTTGCCCTTGCCCTCGGCCTTCTTTGATACAACGGGGTGGTGCTTCTCGTCGTGCCAGTGACCCTTGCAAAACACCCACAAGACACACACAAACTGCATGCCCACACACGTCCAGCGAGCGCGCCTACCCACCCACCGTCCGTCCACCGCTTACCTTGTCTCTATGATGGTTGGCCATGTCCATGTCTGTATCGTCGGCTTCGTGCTCCTCATCCTCAATCCCCATCCGCTTGTTCCTCTCGGCAAGCTGCCGGCTGATGTTGGCGAACCTCGCGGCGTCCTCGGCCCTGCTGCGGGGGGCCTGGCCGACCTTGAAAGGGTTGCCGATGGTGGAGAGCTTGTCGATGGCCACGGTGCACATAATGAGGAACAGACAGCACCCGACCAGACCAACCATCGAGCAGAAGACGCAAGACCTGCGGAGAAACGAAATGACAACTCTGTGCGTTGTCTTCTGAGCCGAGTGTTGACCTACCAGAATGCGTCTCTGTGGCCCCTTTTCATCAAGCGGAAAAACAACGCGATCTCATGGCCTCTCCCTGACACGCACACAAGAGAGAAAGCCGTCATCCAGGGGCGCCAGGAGGTTTCGGTGGATGCGCATGCACTGCAGTGCATTGCAGAAGTGCCGTAGGTCTCACCATGGTCTTTCCGGGCCTGGACTTCGTACATGGCGTGACGCACAGGAGCAAGGGAACACCCGACGTTGGCTCGAGAACGAACGCTTGAAGACGGGAAAGAGGCCCCCACTGACACTGAGACTCTTTCGAGCTCGCAGTCCACCCAATACACACTCTCTGTCCACTAAACTGCTATGCAGTGACACAAACACTGTCAGCACCGCATAGACACACCAATCGTGCCCTACACACACAAATACAAAATGACCTACACTCGTCCGCACACTCCTGGGGCCCATAAAGGCGGCCGCAGTGTACACGTACGGCCACTCCTTCCTCCCTCATGCAACACGAAAATCGACCCAGGCACGAAAATCGATGCAGCACCTGCAGCACCTGCTTAGATCTGGCCTGCTCAGGCACCATCAAGCATAGATCGCGGCTTCCCGTCCGCCATGGCGGATGAAGCCCATCCTATCGCCCGTTACCCGCCTACGGGTTATGGTGACACTCCTGGGATCGCCACCGATCTCCTCAAACACCACCAAGGTGTTCTTGCCCTCAACTAACCTGCAAGAACAAGACAATGCAGTGCAGTGCAAGCGTGGTGGCTTCGTGCGACGTGAGTGTGATTGATTGGGTGACTGACCAGTCCGGGGGCACATGGTACGTCTGCAGTCGTGAAGGGTCAGGTCCTCCCTCCCGTGGCCCGCTGCTGAGCGACCGGCGGCGGCGGGCCTCCTGCACAATGTCAGCCTTCACTGAAGACGACCCCACCGGCCAGTCGCTGCCCTGACTCGTGATGTTCCAATAACGGCCTGAAACCAGGCAGACGTCACAACACATTTGGCGGATCATCGTGGGTCTTGCCTTGTTATCTTGCCTCTCACCAAGAGCATGGCCGTTGACGAATGCGCTGCCCTTGAGCAGCCCCCCATGCCCGTCCTCGTCGAATAAGGTGAGGTAGTACTTGGTGCCGTCCATGTCGATGGCCTCGTCAATGTCGATCTCAGCCTTGTACCACACAATGGGCACATCACGCCACGCAGACACATCCACACCCGCTGACTTGGTGTCTCTCCAGCCGTCGCTGTGCTGCAAAGGGTCGTCCCACAGCTGCAAAGTCTCCCCTCCCACCCCGGGGCAGTGCTCCCAGCCCTCCAGCGGCCGGCCGTCGAGCTTCACCGCTCCCCCATAGATGCCGGCGTGCCACCTCTCCTGATAGGCACCGAAGTTGACCAGTCCCAGGGTGGAACTCAACAGCGCGATCGTCTTCTGAGGTGGCCTCTGCAGTTCGATGACCGAGCCCCCATTGCCTCCACTCTTCCGTGCGGCCACCAGGACGCCATCGACGAAAACCATGAGCCAATGACGGTGGGCCGGGATGGCCAGCTGAGTGCCGCCGGAGGCCATCGCACCTTCGCTGACACGGTGGATGTACCAGAGGTAGTCGGTGGTGTCGTTCGTGAGAGTGAGCTGCTCGGTAGGTTGGCTGGAGAAGTAGGACGGCAGCAGCGGCAGCACACACTCGGAGAAGTCCTCCGTGTAGGCGAGTGTTGGGTCGCGGCGGAAGGCGATCGATGAGGACGTGAAGGACCGCTTGGCGCCGGCTAGGGGCACTGACGCGAGTGTGTGAGGGCTGGGAAGCTCGGCCGAGTCGAACAGGATGTCTCCCTCCTCGTCCACAATGACAACAGACTGCCCACGGAGAGAAACGGAGTGACCTGATATTATCAGGGAACAACACAACTGTGCAGAGGGGCACGTGTCGGCAAACCACCCAGGTCTCCCGCACACCTTTCCATGGGACTGTTCTGGAGATAGTGGGGCCATTTTCGTTGACAAGAAAAGCAACAGGCCCCCAGTCAAATGCCACGACGCTCGTGTCATTCTGGTCGAGGCGCGTGGGGACTGGCGGCGCCTGAGTGGTGAGGACGTGGCTGTAGGTGGCCAGCACCAGCTGCATGGTCTTGACATGGCTGTAGAGGGGCTCGCGCGGGAAGCCGTACTCGTCAAGAGCTGCGCCGTAGTCGTAGCTCGTCGTGATCGACTGAGCTGCCGTTCGGCCAAAGTTGCTCCCGCCGAAGGACTGCAGAGCAGGAAGACGAGAGACGGTATGGCGTTTGTCTGTTTGCGTCTGTGGTGAGGGAGGGTATCATCAACCGAGCACCTGGTAGTAGTTGCGATGGACCCCGCCTGACGCAAACCACCTGACCCAACCAATGGACAACACGCACATTGCTGAATGCAGCCGGCCCCTCCGGCCCCAGTTCCTTCCTGCGCACCTGAGGTCCCGATAGGTGACGACGTCAGGTGTGATGTACCTTTGAACCTCACCCCACTTGCGAAACCACTGCACCCAGTGCTCTGTCCACATACACGGCTGACCGTCAGCTGAAGAAGCAAGCCAAGCAGAACCAAGCAGCAGGGAAAGGAGAGAGAGACCCATCTCATCTATGCGCGCCGCGCCCATGTAGTCCCCCCGTGTGCATGTGTGCATTACTCACTCACCGCCACACTGGTGCGGTATCCATTTCCAGCAGTCGTTTCCGTTGCACGTATGGATGACCGAGGGCGGTGCATCGTCCTGCTTGCACATGATCCAGGGGACGTCCGTCTCCAGCGAGTTGGCCAGGTCGGCGCAGTACTCGACATACTTGTGGCCGTCCGGCATCTTCTCGCTCTGATACCCGTACTCATTCTCCACCTGGGCCACAATGATATTGCCGCCGTTCCTCGGCAGCGACGGCTCCACCAGCTGCATGATCCACCTCATGTACTTGGTCATGTAGCCCATCCACAGCTCATTGTACTGCCGGAAAGCCATCCCCTCCACGGCCCGCAGCCACACGGGGATGCCGCCATACGTCCACTCGGCGCACACGTAGGGCCCCGGGCGCAGCACCACAAACAGGTCGTGCTCGGCAGCCTTATGCAAGAAGAGAGTGAGGTTGCGGCGGCCGGTGAAGTCAAACTGGCCCTCGATGGGCTCATGGATGTTCCAGAACACATAGGACTGGATGGCGTTGAATCCCGCCGCCTTGATGTATCTGAAGATCCTGTCCCACTCCCCCGCCGAGGCCCTGGGGTAGTGGATGCCGGCAGAGAGGATGAGAGATGGCCGCCCGTCGATGAGCAGAGATGAACTGTTGTAGGTGACCGTGTAAGGCGACCTGAAGCGACGCAACGCAGCGACAGATGACAGATCAGCCGTGTTTGTGTGTCGGTGCGTGGGCAGTTCGGTGAGGCTCACTAACCCGTTGAGTTGCGAGTAGCGGATGAAGCCGGCAGATGAGTCTTCGAGGGCAGCGGAGGCAGCTGCAGCAGAGATGTAGATAAGAGCAATGAGCATGCCACGAGCTGCTCTCGCGAGCCGCTGCATGGTGGCCCAGATCAGCACGATAGCTGATATCCGATCAGGCTGATGTGAGATCCAATCAGCTACTGGTATAGCCCTGGTAATCCAACTTCTTTTCCTTCTCCTTCTCCTCGCCGCGAGCTCACATACAAGCTCGCACAGGGGTTCGTGAAACCGCTCTCCCGGAAGGGCAAGAGGCCTAGCCCTGAGGAGGTAGGATGGAGGATCTTGACGGCCGAACGTCGTAGCCCCCTGCATCCATCAACCTGCCCATCCATCCGCCTCGATGTCGGCCGCTCCCGCAGCCGCCGCGCCCACCGAGTTCGTGACGCCTCGGAAGCGCATCAGCAATGAGAGCGACCTGAATGCGTTTCTGCAGTCGGAGACGTACCAGCGGCTGATGGGCTTCGTGACCGAGATGGGCACTGCGGTGCGCGGCTACCCAATCGTCAAAGGCATGCAGTTCTCGGAGAGGGTGGCCAAGGTCAAGCACATGCTGCAGACCCTCAGGGGATGGATCGACGAGTTCCCGCCCATCCAGCAGCCGATGCGCTTCGGCAACAAGGCCTTCCAGCAGTGGCACGACCGACTCATCGAGGTACGTCCGTCTGTCTGCCAGTGTGTGTGACAATGTCCATCTGTCTGTCTGTTTGTCTGTTTGTTTGTCAATGTGTCAATGTGTCAAATAATCAGCGTGTGGAGGATCTTCTGAAGGAGATGTTGCCGGCCGAGAGTCACGGTGCGATAGTTGAGCTGACGCCCTACCTGCTGGACTCGTTCGGCAACCGCACTCGCATCGACTACGGCACGGGGCACGAGGCCGCCTTTCTGGCCTTCCTCTACTGCCTCTGGCACATCCAGTACTTCACACAGAACGACAAGCGAAACATCGTACTCGTCGCTTTCACTGAGTCAGTGAGCGCAGACATGATGAGACCTTACGGGTGTGTGGGCGTACGTCCGTGTGTGTGCGCCTTGTTGGTGTGTGTGTGTGTAGGTATATCGAGTTGATGCGTGCGCTGCAGACGGCGTACATGCTGGAGCCGGCGGGGTCGCGCGGCGTGTGGGGGCTCGATGACTACCACTTCCTGCCATTCCTCTGGGGATCAGCGCAGCTCATGATACAGGAGGAAATCGAGCCTTCACAGGTGAGTGACTCACCCACCCTGTACGCCAGCCTGTGCGGGTACGCAGAGAGGCATGTGTGTGTGTGTGTGTGTGTGTGTGTGTCCAGGCGTTGGATCGGACGATTGTGGCAGACTATGCGGATCAGTATCTCTACATCAATGCCATCAAGGCCATACAGGAGGTAGGTATACACAGACAGACAGATAGGGAGCAGGGCAGCGGACGAGACGAGCAAGCAGAGAGGGGTGTTTATGGATTTCGGTCAGATGAAGAAGGGCGTGCCCTTCGGTGAGTGCGCCCCGCTCCTCAACGACATCACGGCCGTCCCCACATGGTAGGCAGCCAGACAGCCAGCCAGACAGACAGACGGATGCACTCGCCGACCGACCGTGTGTCCCCGTGTGTCCCTCCCTCCCTGTGTGTGTGTGTGTGCTTAGGAAGAAGGTCAACAGCGGTTTGATGAAGATGTACCAGGCCGAGGTGTGGAGCAAGGTGCCCGTCATCCAGCACTTCTACTTCGGAAACATACTGCCGTTCCCAAATGACGCAGCGGCAGCAGCAGCAGCAGCCTCCGGTTCCCTGCCCACCGGCACCGCCGCACCAGGCCACACCAGCACGCACGGCAACGACCACCTTCCGAGCAGACGGCCAATGGTGCCGCCGATGGGGCCGACGATGCACCCGTCGGCAATGGGGCTGTCGCCGAGTGCGTTTCCTGAGGGGCTGGGGATGGGGATGGGCGGGCAGGGGGGCGATGGTGACAGCAGCTATGAGGAGGTGCCCAAGAGTGATTGACTGACTAATTTGAGGGGTGGTGACTGAGATTGGTCGGTGGATTGGGGTGGTGGCGCTCTCTCTCTCTGTATCTGTGTGTGTATGTGTGTTTTGAGGTCAGTGACATGAAGGCTGAGGCTGTCTGTTTTTATGCTGCATGTGCTGAAGGTGTGGATGTGTGTGGGGCCACGCACTACTAACTGCTTCGAGTACTCTCTCCCCCTCTCCCTCTCTCCGTCTCTGTGTGTGTGTGTGTGTGAACACAACGAACCGTGCAATGTGCGTTTCATTGACGTAGAAATGAATGAGTCATTGCAATGAAGTCAGTCAGGGGAGGACGAGAAATATTCACACTCTCACGCACACACACGGGAACGTCACTCACACGTACACCCATCCTCCAACCAACCGTCCACACCTACTCCTTCAGCTACAGCTAGCTGTCGGTCTGTCCTTCAGTCAGTCGTCATGTGATGGGGTCCTGATACCGCAGCGACTTGAAGCGCCGCTCGGGCATCACCTGCACACACAGACCCACACAGACAGACACAGACAGACACAGACCGCCTTGATGCGCCTGTGCGGGCGTGTGTACCGCCTTTTCGATGTTTTGTATGAGCCTGAGGACGTTGTTTTGGCAGCAGTATAGGAAGAGCACGACAGCCAGGATGGTGCCCAGGGGCACTACCACCACCACAACCAGGTACATCTGCATGGAGGACACCGCACACAGACAGCATCACACACCATCAGCACGTATACCCACACGAACCACCGACCAAGAAGTTTGGCCATGCGAATGAGTGGACGACGCCTGTGGAGGGGTCACGGCTCTCGTCCCATATCGACTTGACTGTTATGAGCGAAGCCACCACCCACCGCTGCTCTGCTTGGGCCAGGAAAGGCCCATCCTGACACACATGAGATGGAATGGACACACACACAAGTCGTGTGCTATGTCTCTCTCCTTTGTGGCCGGAAGATGTCACGTCACGTGCACACCTACAGGTGCATTAGAGTATTGAACGCTCCAGAATGCATGTTGGCCGCAGAACGTCCTGTCCTTCGCAGCCCAACTACCACTCCTGCATCATCGATCACCTGTGTGAGATGAGGTGGCCGTGGGTGTGGTGTACAGGAGTGACTTGCCTGGTGATGGTGGCGACCCTGTTGCCGTCGTGGTCTATCACATAGAGCTTCGTGTCGCCCAGCTTGCTCTTCACCTGACCCAACACACCCTACACACACGCACAAACACACACACCCACACATCTGCACACAGAGAAACAGCCGCCCCCGCCGGCCTGTGGGTCACCTGCTCACCTTATCGTCAGCGAGAGTGTATGTCAGAAAGGTGGTGTCTTGTGCAACGGTGCTGACGTCGGCCTCCTCGGTGAGTTTGTAGAGGGCCTTGCCGGTGCAGTCGGCGAACCTGGCCGTGGTCACCGAGGGCTTGACGAGAGACATGGGGCTCAGGTTGGTGTTGAGCGAACCGACCACCGTCGAGGTGTCGTTGACCACGTGCACCCACACATCTGCACACACACACACATGAGGGGAGGGAGGGAGGGAGGGATGGGGGGAGGGGGAGACTCGCCCGCCCACTTGCGCACCTCCATAGAAGAGTGGCAGCGTGGCCTGGTTGTCGCGGAAGTCAAACACCAAAGTCTCGCCGGAAAATTCAAAGACACTGCAAAGCATCCATCCGTCAATCCATCCATCCATCCATCCGTCAATCCGTCCATCCCTCCATCCATTTGTGTGCATGTGTGCCGCTCACGGAATGTTATCGATATCGGTCCACAGCCCTCCTCTGTGCGGGCCGCTGCCGCTGCACTCCTGAACCGATCCGAGCAACCTAATTTCTCCGTGTGTGTCCGTTGTGTACTGTCGTCTCAGCTGACCGATTGTGCCCTGACGATAAGTGTGGTTGGTATGTTGTTGGTCTCGGGGCATGGCCGCCACTCGACGCGAGACGTGTTCATCGCACTCGCTGGCCTGCGGGTGTAGACGGACAGACGATGGCATCAGACACTGACAGACAGAGTGTGTGGCGTATTATCTATCGGCTCAGTCTACCTTTGTTGTGGAATCAGTGGCGCACTCAGCAGGTAGCCCAAGGATGTGTCCAGTGGCTGGAAGTCACGGGCTGACACACAGGCACACAGAAACCAGGCTTTGCAAGTCGGTTGCAGAAGTCAGATTGGGATCACCCACCGGCGTCAGGTACAATCCTCGGTGTGCTGGTCGATGTGGCTGTTTCGTCCACGAAGCTAGGTGGCGGTGTGTCAGCTACCGCCCCATTGTCCGTCAGCCCCATGGCCGACAGCGCCTCGCTCTGCGTGTCGACGGCCGGCAGGGGCCGTGCCGCCGAACCACCCGCACCATGGTTGTGTAACAAGTGTGTGCCCCTCTGATCGGCCATCACCGCACGCACCGCCGCCTCATCCACAAGCCCCCCCGCCCTCCCTTGACGGTCCAGGTGGTGCAGTGCCTTGGACCTTGCAACACTGCCCAAAGCAAGACGTGTGTTGATAGGATAAAATGCACCGTGATGATGGTGGTGGTGTTGCTGGGGATCATCAGCGATGGGATCATATGAGGCCGTTGCTGCACTGCTGCTGCTGCTGCTGCTGCCACCCTCCTCAAACGAACTCGACTCATTGTTCAGCCCGAGCCATCGGCGGCGCCTTGCAAGTCGTGCTTGAGGGCTGCTGTGCCGATGGGATCTCCTGGTGGCATCGAGCGATGAGTCCTCCTGAGCTGAGAGCACCGAGGATGCCGCCGCCATCCCATTGCAGAGAATCCCATGGATGAGGATCAGAATGGATGGCGGCATCATATCAGGGGCTGGAATGGGAGCATCGTGCGATGGCTGACTGCCTTGTGGTGTTTGCCGGTGTCGACCAAAAATTGCGAGCTGAGAAACAGTGGAAAGAGAAGTGTATTGTACGCATTAGGTGTGTGAGGATGGCCGCCACGCCGCAGCAGCAGCTATTTGACGTAGTGTGGTACTTATTCCCTTACCTCGACGTGCCCGAACTTCTAAAGCTCGAATCAGGTGAGCAACACAAGCTGCTGGAACACAGGCAGCCAGGAAGGGCGTTGCGCGATGGAGAAGGAGGCCGGGAGCCTCACGTTGCTGAAGGCCCATGAATTGATCTGACATTTCGTTTCGTCGCCTGTGTGTGCGTGGGCAGTTTGCAAGGAGATCACGGCCCTGCTGCACCCGAACAACTCATCAGGCATCTGGCAGCTGCAGGTACCTGTGGCTGCACACACGAGCACGGGCGCCTCGTTCGGCCACACACGCATCCCTCCTTCATTGATGCGTCTATGCTTTTGTGTGTGAGTGCAGTATCGGCGCTCGTTCGCCAAGAAGACCAACATTCGACTCATTGAGGGGGCGGCCCACCGACCCCGGACCCACCCCTCACCGATGGCCACAAACGCGCCCAAGTACGCCCCTCTGCCCGAGAGCGCCTACCGCGGGGCCGTTCGTCGAGGCGCAGTGCTCAAGGACTTCGCTACCAACCCAACTTTGGGTGAGCTGCGGTGGGGCAAGGCCAGCTGCGTCAACCCGATGGATGACATGAGGCGGAGCCGCCCGAGCATCTTCATCCTGCGCAGTCACCTCTACGTCTTCGGTAGCCTGGCTGGCTGGCTGGCTGGCTGGCCGGCTTATACTGTTATGGATCGTTTGCTTGTTTGTTTGTCCTTTTGGTCAAATGTCAGGTGGTGTGGTTGGCGGCAGAGATGAGCACAAAAGCTACAAAACCGACCTGTGGCGGTAGGCAGAACGCAAAACACACAACCACAAGCTCTCACTACCTTTGTATGGGGTGCTGTGTGCTTTCCGTTGACTGACAGTGTGTCGTTGCGGTCCCTGCTCTGCACTGGCAAGTACGAGTGGGAGCAGTGTGTGGTCGACGGCACCCCGCCCGCATCATCCGACGCCCTCACACTCACATGCATCAACCTCAAATCGCCCCTGCCCACGCACACCGCCCGCCCCCCGTCGCCGCGATTCTACTTCGCAGTGGGCGGCCCGACCGGCCCTCGCGACACACGCAACAAAGAGGACTTCTGGGGTGTGCTGGAGATGAATCGCAAGGACGGTTGGGAGTATCGGTGGTTGAGCAAGCGAGAGCTCAAAGGAGGGGAGGGGGAGGTCAGGAAAAAGCGACGAGATGACAAGACCCCGCCTGTCGATTGGTAGGCTTGCGGGCGAAATGAGAAGAAGTCCATGGCCACGTGTGCCATGCCACAAGTGTCTTTCCCTTCGCATGTGGATCGTTTGCTGCAGTCGGTACTTCACGTGTACGTTTGTGCCCATCCGGTCGTCTGCACACCCACAGGGCTTCATCTTCATCTTCGGCGGCAAAGACTACACAGCTGAGTGAGGCAGCCGGCTCCCCACACAAGCACACACGCAACGCGCTCGAATTCTATTCCCCTGTTGCTCGTTCTTCCTGGCAGAGACGCATTGAGTTCTTCGACCGTTGTCGACGTGGCGACCTGGTCATTCGACGACAGGTGAGGACCTTGCCAGACATTGTCAACGATGTTGTGTGCCTGCCTGCATGTGTTTGTATGCAGTGATGGCAATGTGAGCGGCCTCCGTCCGACAGCCCGTCTGAACCACACGGCCACCCTCGTCAAGGACCGCTATGTCTTCATTATAGGCGGAGAGGGTATGCTAGCCACCAGATAAGTCGTATGTACAATGATCCTTGCTCATGTGTGTCTGCGTGTGTGTGTCTGCAGAGTGGGACTTGGACGACAACTTCGCGGACTGTGACTCTTTCGAGAGTGACGACCTGTTCGGACCTGTGGGTTTCGCGCAGCCTCCAGCCCTCGACATCTTCGACGGAAAGACCAAAACGTTCGCGAGCCATTCCGCGTCACCTCACCCCCCCTCCCCTCCCCTGGCCTCGTTGCGTCTGCTTGTTGCGACGCTCCCTTTTGGCTGTGCCGTGTGACAGGTGGATTGAGTTCGATCACCTCCCATGGATTGCCCGCGGCACCAACCCCGGCACCAACCCGACAGTCGATGGTCAGTGACCTCCATCGGCTCACATGCAGATGCAACACGCATGCCTTTCTTCTGGTCAGCGGCTGTCGGGCCCTACTTGGCGCGTGGTGTGGGCGCGTCGTACGGCGAGCACCGATGCGACTTCGCCCGCCACACAGCTGTGCTGGCAGGTCAGTGACAGCCAAACGACCGAGCTGGGCATATATATTTCACCACCCCCTTGTTTGGTCATGTGCAGGTGACAAGATCGTCATCAATGTGCCCTACGCCGTTTATGGCGAGATCGGAGTGTTGGGTGGCGTCAAGACGGTTATCTTCGACACCAAGACTGGCCGGTTCAGCAGGCCGTCATTCGCCACACAGCCTCAGAAGACATGCGCCGCAGCCCCTCACCCCAACATGATTCCCCGACAGTCATCCCCCCACGAGCGCTACAAACCCTACGAGCCACCGCCAGCAGCATGTGCAGCTGCCGTGTGGACAGGCAGGTGAGTGAGTGCTGTATGCAACGCGGGCATGTAGGGAGACATCCCTTCCATCCATCCATCTTCCATCCATCCATCCATCCATCCGTGTGTACCTTTGTTCCAGTGAGTTGATTCTGTACGGCGGTGGGAGCCTGCTGGACGAGGAGTGGATGAAGGGCGACTTCGAGTCCGAGTACGACAACGACGCCCGGCATGACCAGAGCAAGCACTCCGAGATCAGCGTGCTTGGGGTGATGGATCGCACGACAGACGACCAGATCGTCCCCGTAGACCGTCCATCGGTACGTTCGTGTCTACATGGATGGACAAACCGAGCGTTGGAGGACGGACCAAATGAATTGTGCATGGATGGATGGATGTGTGTGCAGGTGGCGCCGTTCAGCCGTCGCTATGTGTGGAACCGGCAGCTGTGGCAGATGGACACGGACGGTGGCGACGCCCGCTTCGACATCGCCATGTGGGACGACGACCAGTATATCGAGGAGGAGTGGCGTTGGGATCGGCAGGCCATCGCCGAGAGCAAGGCCAAGGAGAGGCAGCAGCTGAGGGAGAGGGGGGTGGAGGTGCTCGAGAGCGGTGAGGGTGACGAGTATGACGGCGTGGAGGGCTACACGAACAAGGACATAGACGATCATCTGTGCGGGAAGCCGCTGCCGTGCAACAAGGTCTTCGGCAAACCCGCTCGACGCACCTGGCACCAAGCCATCTCCAAATTCTTCACTGTGACTGGGTAGGGCGACACAATAGGAAGGCGCCGTCTGTCTAGCTCTCGGTGTGCCATGTGTGTGTGAACGTGTGTGTGTGTGTGTGTGTGTGTGTTCTGTGCAGCATACTTCGCAGCGACCCCATTCACTGGTGCACATGACACGCACATCCTTGTCTGCAAGCTTGCTGTTCATCTTCCCTCCACTGCAGGACGCTGCCGAAGGATGACTCGCAAGCCAACGCCACACAGACCAAAATCACCACATTCTTCTCACGGTAGATGACGCCAACCATGCGCTTAGACAGGCACCCACAGATCTGTCTGTCTGTCTGTCTGATGTGTCCAGCCGTATTGTGCAGTCATCTCTGAGCGGCAGCCACGGGTACAGAGGCACCAAGAGAAAGAGATACAATCGGTGAGTGGGTCGGTTTTCAGCGACAATAGCTCAGCTGAGCTGACCAGATGGAGGATTGATGTCCATGCCTTGCCTTTCCTGTTGCAGCTGAGCACGGCGGAGGAAGGCAACACATGCGGGCTGAGTCACTATCGCAGCCGGCCAAGCGGAGTCGTACCTTCATTGTAAATAAACAGTAGCTATCCTTGCATCCACGTGTCCGTTTCTATGTGTGTGCGCGTGATAAGCTTGACGGTTTTGACACGATTCAGCGTCAATGTATGCATGCGTCAATGTATGTCGATGTCAACGGTCTGTACGCAAGTATGCGACACGGCCATTAAACTGGCACAGACACACACGAGCAGTCAGTTATGTAACTGGCACACGTGGCTGCTGGGCTTGGCTGCCTCGTTGGTCGCCGCGGACGCCGTCTGAGACGTCCTCGGCAAACCTCGAACCAGCCAGCACCAACACCCACGGCAGCCAGAATCGCATTCATCGATCAGATCATCAATTCCAGCCACTTCACGAATGTTCCTTACGCAGCCACTTCACCTTCCGCCCCGCAACTCTCTTACACACGCAGCCAGCCAGCCAACCAGCCAGCCAGCCAGCCAGGCAGCCAGGCCCAACTGTTACGTACGCATTTGAGACAGACAGACAGACAGACAGACCAGCAGCGATTCAAACCATCTACCACTCACAGCAGCCTGTCTACCCGAACCTAACACATCACATGCAGGTGCCAGCCGCCCCCATCCAGCCCACCACACCACCACACACCACACCACACTTCACCCTCCCCTGCCCCATGCACACAGCACAGATTAACCACGATCAATCAAGAGCTTAGGGAACCGCTCACTCACTGCGCCTCACTCACTGCCCCCAGCCAGCCAGCCAGCCAACCAGCCCGCCGGCCAGCGGTTCCTGCCCCTACTTGCTTCTATCCTCCAACTCACTCACTGCGCTGTCTCCCTCTGTCTCACTCAGAGGTCGTCAGTGGTGCGGTATCGCCCGATGTAGCGGCGGAGCATGCCCGACAGGCGCGACAATGCGCCGCCCGTCTCCTGTGTGCCCGCCGCCGTGCTGCCGCCCCGTCTGCCCGCCCTGGGCATCCTGTCGGCGCTGGTGCTCCTACGGAGGCACCCCCCCGGCCCCACACCCTCGTCATCGTCGTCGTCCTGCGCCACCCCCGGGACGGGTGGCGGCGGCAGGGCCGGGACAGCACCACCAGCAGCAGCTGCAGCAGCTGCTGGTGCCGCTGCGTTGGGCGGTGCGGGGATGGCGGGTGGGGGCTGGTTCTGGTTCTGCTGCTGGGGTGTCTTGATCTTGATGGTGATGCGGGGGGCGTGGATCAAGATGAGTTTCTTGAGTCGCGCGTCCTTCTTGATGATGTGGGTGGCCGGCAGGTTGCTCCACAGCGTGTAGAAGGCCTAGGTGGTACCAGACACACATCAGAGGGATGAGTACGCAATGCAGGTCAGCCATCAGTGTGGTCTTTCTCTGGTTCCAGGGCCTACCGGGGTCAGCGAGCGGCCGAACCGGGGCAGCTGGAAACGCGCGCACACCTCACCAAACGCCTAGTAGGACACACACCATACACAACAAACAGAGGGATGAATGTGCAGGCAAGTCGTTGGCTGACTGACATGTGTGTATAGCCTCTCACTCACCAGGAATCCAACTCCGTCGTCGGGCAGCCGGGCCATCTTCTCCAGGATGGTGGTGTTCTCGCTGAGTGAGTGTGTCGGGGAGAGCAAAAACAGAGGATCGGCAAACAGGTTGGGCTGCCGCACGGCGGAGTCAAACGCACTGGCCATACATACACAACACACACAGACACAGACAGACAGACAGAATCTGCCCCCCTCGGCATTCCTCTGTGTCCCATCCTCCCTCCATCCCTTGCTGGTCGTCTCACAGCCTCACCGGCAGACGAGTGCGAGCGATGAGTACTGTCCTTTGGGCAGGTATGCTAGCACGAGCTCCTCCATGGGGATGGGACAGTGGCGCTGCGCCGCCTCCTCAACCACTCTATGCGGCAACGCGTAGAAAATGCTCGTCACCGGAATCCAACCAATGCGAACTGACACACACACAGAGAGAGTGAGAGAGAGACCACCACACAACGGTTTTGTTTGTTCGAGCGATGAGTTGTGCCTCGTCCTTTGCTTGTCTCTGCTCACCTGCGCGACTGATGCCACGGCGGCTCTTAAGCCAGATCTCCTGAGGGTTCTTCTCGACGCCCAGTCGCTTGCGCTCGTCCGCCGTCATGGACGCCCACCGCTCGGCGCAGTGCGCTTCCCAGTCACGCTGCAGCACGCTCTGCAGCGTGCCTGTGTGCAGGTCGATGAGCCGCTGAGCCAGCCGGCGCCAGTCCGCATGCAAAAACTTGGTAAGCAACTCTACCTGAAGGGGACAGAGAGAGGAGAGAGGATCAGCAGAAAGGGAAGGGGTCACCCACGCCAGGCGGCCCGCTGGTGTGGCATTTCTGCTTCTCTCACCGTGTCGCTATCGATGGGGCGAATGTTTTCCCCGGCGGCGTCCCCGCCGCTGGTGGTGGAGTCGGTGCCGTCAGGGCTGAGGTCGACCCAGAAGTCGGAGCGGATGTAGCCATCGGCGTCAACTTTGGGCAAGAAAGGGCCGGTGGTGATGGCCCTCAATGCCTCCAGCCTCGCCTCTCTCGTGAGGCCCTTCAGGCCCGGCAGGCACACCAGACCGTTCTCGGACACACCTCCGCAACTATCTGCCCTGACTGTATACATCTCGGAATACATTCTGCGCTCAGCATTCAGAGGCTCCCGCTTCGCCTCTGCGAGCTTTGAGCTTGCGCTGAAGGCAGGGAAGAGGAGCAAAGCGTTCTACACGCACACACACACAGTGTGCTGGATCCGT
Organism: Vitrella brassicaformis; assembly: GCA_001179505.1. NCBI lineage: Eukaryota > Vitrellaceae > Vitrella > Vitrella brassicaformis. Next base: position 261,656 of record CDMY01000405.1, on the reverse strand, counting down.
GAGCTCGTTCGGCCAAAGTGTTTGTGGATGGAGATGCGGGTGGCTAACTGGAGGTGATGGCGAGACCCGCGATGATAGCTGCATGAAAGCCTCGATGACAGCCGCGTGGCGGCAGCGGCAGCCTGGTTCGCTTCGGCACTGCCAGCGTCAGGCGTGAATCAAGATGCTGCAGCGTTACCAGAACCAAGTGGGCGGCCACTGTAGATTGGTCAAACTCCAGGACTCCTCCAAGCTCTACAAGCCATGGAATGAGAATGAACACCGGGTACAGGACGCGGCCCACACACACACACACTCAGGCACCTTCGCAGTTTGCGTGGTTGCCACACTCCACTGGCAGTGACTGATTGACGCCTCTTGTTGTCACTGTGTGGTGTGTGCAGTTTTACGAGCGTCTTCGCTCCCTCGGTGCGTCGTCGACGGAGTTTGTGCCCTTGGAGATACTCCGCCGCTTCGTCCCCAAGTACCATGGCACAGTGGAGATCGAGCTAGAGGTCGACACGGACAGCCGAGGAGAGGGCACCTACCAGAGCGGACTGCGGGAGCCCCCCACCCCTCCGCCGTCCATCTGCAGCCCTCCCAGCGAGACCGCCGACACCGCCTCTGGCCGCGCTACCCCCATCCCATCCCCCACCCCCACCCCTCCCCCCGCTCATGCCGTGCCGCGGCGTCGTGGCGTGACATATCTGATCCTGCAGGACTTGGTTCACGACTTTAAGAAGGCGTGCATCTTGGACATCAAGATGGGCAAGCGGCAGAGGAAGCGGGACGCCTCCCCGCGGAAGGAGAGGCGACAGCTGGAGAAGGCCATGAAGACAACAAGCCACTCGCTGGGATTCCGCTTCTGTGGATTCCGGGTGAGTGAGGGAGTGACCGAGGGGGGGAGGGAGGGAGGGAGAGAGGGAGCTGAGATGTCATACGCGCGTGTGCGTTGCTGCTGCTGTCAGTTTTATGACGAGAAGAATGACTACATGCATTACCGTGACAAGTACTGGGGCCGACAACTCACGTCAGGTCGGTGGGTGGCGGTGGGTTGACACCGATCTTCTCTCCATCACACGCGCGAGTGTGTGTGCGTGCGTGTGTGTGTCTGTGTCTGTGTCTGTGTCTGTGCGTGTGCAGGGAAGATCCAGAGTGCGTTGAAGTGTTTCTTCTGGAACGGTTGGCGCTTCCAGCTGGAGCTCGTGCAGCCCCTCATCGGCAAACTCACCGCACTCAGAAACTGTGTGTACCACACGCACAGACGCACACGACGAGCACCGCATCCCCGCCCTGTGTGTGTGTGTCCATCCCATCAGGCATCCGTGGCTTGAAGCACTGGCGGTTTTGGTCTTCTTCGCTGCTGATTGTTTACGACGGGGGCGAGAGCAACCAGGAGAAAAAGGTCAAGGTGGGCAAGACGAGACGAAAAACGAAACAAAACGCGTCGACGGGGCGGCATGCTCACGCACTCTCCCTCCCTCCCTCCCTCCCTGCCGTGTGTCAGTCGCTGGACGTCAAGATGATAGACTTCGCCAACACGACGACGCTGCTGGAGAACCCCAGCCCCGACGAGGAGTACCTCTTCGGCCTCGACAACCTCATTCAGGCTCTGCAGACCATCTTTGAGGAGTCGCAGCCCGAGGACAAGAGACGGGAGCACAGGGCGGAACAGAAGACAGTGCGACACAGTCAGAGCGTCTGCACGTCGCTCGGCGGGCCTGCCCAGCAGCACGTTAACACCCTCGTCCCCAGCGGCAGCAAGTCCAGTAGACACATCAAGGCCAAAGTCTCTGGTAAGTGTGGCCAAGAAGGAAGGGGACACACGAGAGAGCACACCCAGGCCTACACTGCTCGCTGCCCACCTGTGTCTGCATCAGAGGACGATCTGGCGTCGTCCACCGGTCATCCCTCCTCCGCCACCCGCGACACCCCCTCGTCCACGATGCGGTCGGTGATGGGGTCAGCGTGGCCCTCACCCGCACCGTCACCCCTCCCATCCCAACAAACGAGCAAGGAGGGCGTCGTGTCTTCCGTGCGCATGGGCGGCGGCCATTACCGCGGGCCGACAGACAGGGGTCACCGGGGTTTGGAGATCGAGATACTGGAGGAGGAAGGCGAGCGGGAGGGCGAGGCAGAGATGGGAGAAGAAGGTCAAGAGGAGCAGGGAGAGGGGGAGGCAGGGGCAGAGGCAGCTGGCCGGGCAGAGGAGGCCGGTGGATTCATCAGGTACGCTACCTACCTGTGACAAGCATACGAACCACAGCGCCCACCGGCCTGTGTGCGTTTGTTTATCCCTCCCTGTTCAGACGTTCCGTGTCGGCCCCATCGCTCCTGCTCATCTCTCGGAGTCGGCACATCGCGGGCCGGGAACCCATGTGGACCTCCATCTATGCCGCCGTCCACACATCCAACGACGTCTACACCCTCCGGTGCCAGCCCACATCGGCCGTGGGCGACGGCGACATCGCCTTCATGGCCAACACACACACCCGGCACTTCGAGGAGGTCCACTCTCTCAACCTCGGTGAGCTGCTCCCCGACTGGCGCGTCCAGGAGGGGGACGGTCCGTTCGCCCTGCCCATGTCGAGCCACGATGCGGCCAGTGCTGCTGCGAGGGGCAAGGGAGCTGCCGCTGGTGCTGCCGGGGGTGTGAGCTTGCACCCCTTTGTGCGGCAGTCGCGGATGCACCCTGGGATGTCAAGCTTCCCCCGTTCGCCGTGTCTGCAGTACCAGCTTCCGACGTCCCCATTTTCCCTCACACCCAGGCCGCCCCCTCAGTGTGAAACGGCTGTCTTCGATCCATCGCACCACCACCTGGTACGTAACGTAGCCATGCACAGCACACGAGATGACGCGAGGCAGGCCTGCACCTGTTCCTTGGTCTCTCTCTGTTCTTCAGAGGAATTTGGCTGTATGGAAATCGCACCACACTGTTCATCCTTTCACGGCCGCCGAGCCGTCGCGGGGAATCCCTGAGTTCCCCAGCGCCGAGGCAAGCCCCGCAGACGGCAGCGCCGTCGACCGCCGCGCATACCCCGACCGGAGAGGCCGCTCCACATCCAACGGCCACCCCCCGCTGGGCCGGTTCTGCTCAGCCACCAACCTGCCGTCCTCTCCCCGGTCGCCCCTTGACCCCCCTGATACCATGCTGCCGTCGGTGCCGCCGGTGAGCGAACCCGGGTCGCTGCTGATGGACCGCTCCGGCAGCGCCGTCAGCGAGCAGTCGATCGTGCAGCCCTCCACCGGCCGGCACTCGATGCCGCCGCCCTCTCTGTCTCTGTCATCTGGCGATGAAGCGGGCGAGGCTGCGACGGAGAAAAATGGAGAGCTGGACAGGAGCATCGAGGCCCAGCTGGAGCCGTCGCGGGGCTACTCGGACCAGCCTGTGTGTGGATTGTCCATCGAGGGCCCCTCCTCGTGTGGTGACCCGCTGCGCCAGCTGCTGGGTGCAGCACCCGGGCGGGAAGGCGTCGAGCAGAAGGGCTGACTGATGAGCGTCTGAGTGAGCGATTGCTCTGTTGTGTCGGTTCTTACCGTCTCGCATTTTTCTGCGTGGCTGGCTCACAGCTGGGGGGGAGGGAGGGAGAGGGTGAGGGAGGGCGGATACTTGTTTGTACTAACTGTATTTTTCCGTGGCACTCACTCTCCCTGTCTGCCCCTGACGGCGTGTGTGGTCCAGGCCGGTCCGGGGGTGCAAATTCATGTGGGTGTGGTGTGATTGATGTTGTGTGTGGTGGGGTGGGAGATGTTGATTGATCAAGCCTGTTTGTGTAAAGAAAGGGCCGGTCCGCTGGTGCGCCACGGTCGGTCAGATGGATGGATAGATAGATAGAGAGGCCACATGAGGCTCAGGGGCTCTTGCTTTCTTCCCTTCTTTGTTCCTTCTTCCCTCCCCTCCCCGCCATGCCATGCCATGCCATCCATGTGTGTGTTTTGGATTCCAATTCAGACCCTGTAGGTCGGTGTGGTCGGTGTGCTTTGTACAATAGACAACAAAGTGTGTGCCGGTCGGCTGCATGCATCGCACCCGTTCTTCCATCCATCCATCGACTCACTCATTCAGCAACTAGGCCGACCGACTCGTACCTACCTTCCCCTCTGCCTCTCTCCCTCTCTCTCTCTCTGTTATCATGGTGGTTCTGTTGGTTGAGTCGAGGAGGGGCGGGGCGAGGCGGGGCGTGTATAGCGATACACACACATACACACATGTGTGGGACGTACAGAGAAGAGTGCTCGGCGTTGCGCTGCATGCATGGCGGCCCGGTGGTTCATGATTCATGTTTTGTGTTGTATTATTTTTGTGTCGTTTGGGCCTTCCTCTCGCCTCGCCTCTCGCTCGCTCGCGGCATCCTGGCTGCACGTCTGCCTGTGTGGGTTGGTGTGGTGTGGTGTGATAGTGTGATGTCTGTCATCCATCTATCCATTCATCCATCCATTCATCCGTGTGTGAGACGTGAGTGACGCGAGTGACTGAGTGAATGGGTCTCAAATGTCCCACAAACGATCCCCCCCAACCGTCCGTCGTACACACTGAAACGAGCACGCACTAAATGCCCTATCCATCCATCCAGCCAGCCAGCCAGCCAGCGACCCCGATAGCAACAAATAAAGCTCACCCACTCCATCTCACCTCACAAGCAGTCATTCCTCCCCACCATTGGTCTGCACCCACCGCAGGAAGGTCTCCAGCAACCTCTCGGGCTCCACACACGACGCTCGCCCATTGTCATCACCACCAGCGGCCGCGGCCGCAGCCGCTGCAGCAGGGGGAGGCGGGTACACGGGGGCGGCCCACTTGTTGGGTTCGGGTGGGGGAAGGCCCTGACCGGATGCCGATCTTCGCTCGATGCCGAAGGTGCCATGCATACCGTGGTCCAGACACCTGTTGGGGCGGTCAACCAGCAGCTCACGCCACGCACGGACGAATAGGTGGCGGAGAGTCGCCTGAATGAACCAACCAACAAGGAAGGGACGAAGTAGTGTCGCGAGAGTGTTGGTTCCAGGGTGGCTGGCTGACTGACTAACTGACCAGTGCTGCGTCTTCTGACGGGGATTGGTCAGGCGAACCACCACCACCACCACCACTACAGTCGTTCCGTTGTCTCTTGTGGCCCACTTGTTGATTTTCATTCTCGCCAACTGGACCTATACCGACCGACACGAACACGACCCCAAGCAACATCCATCCCACAACACACGAGTGCAGCGCCCTCCAAGCTCTCCGTCTCCTGGTTCTGGTGCACTCACTGACCGTACATGATCCTCAGCACAAGAGGCGCTGACGCCCCCTGCAGGACGAGAGAAACGTGCCGGTCATCGAGTCGCGTCACCACGGGCGCTCCGTCCGCCGGCCCCGGCCTGCCTGGGAGGCCGTCATAGGGAGCGAGGGACGGGGAGGGAGGGCGGGAGGCGGGCACAGCGGCTGACGAAAGGCTGCCCGTCGATTGGAGGGCGGCTGCCTGCACAACACACACCACACCACCACGAAAGCAAAGATGGACTCGATTCGTCGCGACAATGTATGGTAATATGGTATGTTCTTGACACTGCTGGCCTGGCGTGTTGGTATGACCTGCCCGTGTACGACGTGGAATAGACATCGGTCCAGGAAGCGATGCTGGGCGTAGGCCAGGACACGGTGGAGGGACTGCGCTAGCGGCAGAGTGACCGAGGGAGGCACTGGTACACATCACAGACAGCCGACCATTCAAAGGTGCCTGCCTCCCCGCGGCATTCTCCTCTCACCTGTGCCTTCAACGTCAGCTGCCGTGGCCTCCTCTCGATGTGGCAGAGGTGAAGCATTGTTGCTGTCGGCCCCCAGCAGCGGTCTGATGGCCACCCGCAGCTCGTACCGCTCCTCAATGCGAAAGGCGTCGTACTCATCAAAGATAATCGTCAGGGGAATGTCAGCTGACGGCGACGCACCACCGCTCTCGACCTCGCCCTCCTCCGCACCCTGATCACACACAGACAAAGACACGCACACGCCACATGCACCCTCCGTCGACAGACAGACACCGAAGGCGCTCTCTGTTCTCTTGACCCCGGTGTGCGTACGCTCTTCACGGCGATCTGTGCCCTGTATGGTCCGAAGGGTGACGATTGCCTCAGTGTGGGGTGCCTTGATGGCGGCGCTGGCTGGGGGAGACCCCACCCCATCCGTGGCGCCTCGAAGATGTCCACTTCCACCTGCGCCTTGGCGGCAGCTGCGGGGAGGCGATCTGGGGAGCCGGTTGTTGTTGTCGTCTGTTTGTTGATCTTCCAGTGGGGCCGCAGCTGGGTCAGGACTTGATGCAGCTAACTCACACACAGACGGACAGACAGATCGCAGAGGAGCAGAGTAGTGAGTGGGTGTGCAGAGGGCGGATCGTGCTGTGATGTGCCGTGCGTGCCATCGCCATTGATGCAGTACCTACTTGTTCGTGGCTCCTGAGGTCTTGCATGAGGCTGCTTCTCGCGCTCCTCAGCCGCTCTACAGTGCCCTCCAGCGCCTGCCGACGGCACACCACGCCACGCCACGCCACGCCCCGCACACATAACATAGTCAGTACACGTGGACAAACATTGTCGCCCCTCTCTCTCCTTTTCGACATATGGCCTCTCTCACCTCTTTGCGTGCTTGTGTGGTGAGAGCCGTTTCCTCAGCCTTCGGTGCCAGGTCCCGCTGCAAAGTGGTGGCCTTGGACACCCCCAGCCTGCGGGACTGGTTCGGGCGGTACACAGACTCGTTGACCACGGCATTGCGGAACCTGATGAACGAAACGAAGAGGGGAGACCACACGACACACCGGTCCGTCCGGAGAAGAGAGGGGAGATGACCCACACCACACACTCGTGTATCGGATCGGCCTTCTGTGCAGGCCAGGTGTGCCTGTGCGTTGCGTACACTTTCGGTCCCATGACGCTGCCCAGGAGGTGATAGCGAAGGTCCCAGAGCGTCTCGCCCGCACGCCTGCATCACACACAACACAATACAACCACAGCCGACAAGATCAGCTCACATCATTCTTCTCTGTCTGTCTTCTGTCTGTCTGTGAACGTGCGCGTGAGTGTGTGTACTGCTGCAGGCGGCTGGCATGGAACCACGCATCGGTGATGGACCGCTCTGCCGCCTTGGTGCCAGTGCCCTCGGCCGGCCCGTCCCTCCTCTGCTGCTCCTTCGCCTCATCGTACGCAAGGTGGGCAAAGAAGCGGTGCGCTGACTCCGCACGACCGGCAACCAAACCACGCCTGCAGAAGCCAACACACACGTTGATGAATTGCGGCGGCTCGATGCATGGCTTCCCTTGCCCCACTGTGTGTTTGGCTTACTTGCCGCCTGTTGCGTCGTGGTATGTGGGCGGCTCGTCAGAGCAGCCTGCGAATGTGAATGTGGCCCCGAGTGCAGCGTCGTGGCTGCTGCCAGATGCCTCACTCATAACGGATCCATCATCTGGCCACCCACACCACAGACAGCTGCATCGCCGCTCCTCTCTAACACACAGAATGAATTAATCGCACACCGCAAATGAGAACAGACGGTAGGTACGCGGTCACGACAGCCTGGAAGGGCAGAGATCTGCCAAAGAATGTCTAAGCTCGCAGCTAAGCTCGCAGTCACGAGAAGGGAGCAGAAGGGAGCGAAAGGATCAGGATTGTTCACCACATTGGGAGGGATCAGCCACACTCCGCAAAGCACAGATCTGTGCCGACGAACCCGCACAAGATGACAGAAGCCTATGCACGAGAACTGGTGAGCACTAACTGAGGCAGGCACACAGGAGGGCAGGGTGTACCATCACGTGGCTGCCTGCGTGTGTGCCCTGCATGTGTTGTCTGTCTGTCTGCTGTGTCAGTTTGAGCGTGTGGTGTGTCACGCCCTTCGGCACCAGGGATTCACCGATGCCGAGGAGGACGTCATACACATACTCGCTGACCACACGGCAAAATGTGAGCAGCAAATGACCGAGGTATTCATCAGTCGCCAGGATGTTGTGTGCGATCGGCTGGGTGGCTGCAGATCTGGAGCGGTTGGGGAGGGTTGCGGAGGGCCTGTGCGAGTTGAATGGCCGCACGGATGCCAACATGCTGGATGCCGTCGATGCGCTGCGGGTGGAGGCCAAGTGGAAGGACGCCGACTTCGACCCTGCCAAAGTCGACGACTCCATCGCCTTCCCACACGGTGATCAGTGAGGGAACAACAAACAACGATAGAACACCTGGCAGCTGACACACGCCTTCCTGTGTGTGTGTGTGTGTGTGTGCAGAGGTGCCGTCCCTGCTGGAGCGGCCGGGCCCCACCCTTATCCCCCCGTCATACGCACCCGACTTCCACCCAGCTGAGGCCACGGCGGCCCTCGAGCAGCAGCAGGACGACATCGAGACCGACATCATGAACCGCACGGGCTTCCCGCCACCGGGGAGGTCGGCGCGGGAGGACCACAGGAAGCGGCTGGAGGAGGTCAGGAAGTGCTCCTTCCCTGACTTTGCCCCACCACTGCCACCACGGCGATTCCTCACGGCCACAGAGGTAGCTGATTGAGCAAAGAGTAGGAAGGCGTATGACGTGCTTATCTATCTGCGTGTGATGTGTCTGTCTGTCAAGGTTGAGGAGCCTCCGAAGCGGACCTATGCTGCCTACCTGTGAGGCGAAAGACATATTTGGCATCGTGTGTCGAGCAAGGCGTGGATGGTGTGTGGTTTGGTGCATGTTGGCTCATGCAGGCAATCTCACCGGCAGCAGCAGTGGGCCATGATTGACGCGGACGAGCGCCTTCCCGCGGCGCACAGTGCAGGTACAGTATACAGCCAGACAGATGCCAGTGAGTACGTGTGTCACCTTGACGGTGGTGCTCTCGTGTGTGGTCTTCTCAGATAGAGGTCGCTCGCGTACCGTCCCACCGACGGTAAGGGTGAACCATCACACACACACACACTCACACACACTCTCACACGACCTATCCACATCCCTCCCTCTCTTGGCATGTGTGTTGTCGTCCACTTGACTCCTTAGAAGAGGGCCCGTGTGCATCAGGGGCACAAGTGACTGACGGCATCTATCCATCCATCCACCATGTGTCAGTAGAGCGGCTTCAGACGGTGGCAATTCTAGGGTCTGGTTTGATTTGTTGGTGAGTGGGTCAGACCGATCGACGCGTGGACACAATGGCTGGAAGGATGAATGCATCGACGGATGTGACCACCATATTTACTGCCTCTCACGTTCTCGCATCGTGTCCATCCACCATCGCAACGTTCTACTGCACGCCTCGCAAAATTGTGTGGTCTTCCGTTCGGTACGTTCCGTCCGTCCGGCTCATAAAACTCTCCCACCCACTGCGCCCCTCCCTCCCTCCCTCCCTCCATCCCTCCCTCCCATCCCATCACACCCATCACAAGTGGCAGCAATGTGTCTGTCTGTCTGTCTGTCTATGTGTGTGGCATACAGGCATACACAGCACACGGCACTTCGTGGCGTATGTATGTGTCGAGATATATACTACATCACATCATCCACAGCCATGCAGTTTCTCTTCCCTTCCGTCCGTCCGTCCGTCCGGCTGGTTGTCGTGTGTCGTCTAGAGGCCGATGCCCTGCGACTCCTGCGCACACCCACCCACATACCCACACACACACGCACACACGCACACACATGCCATCCATCCATCAATTCACATCCCTGCCTCTCTGCTGTGTGTGTGTGTGGTGTCTCTTTATTTTCCGACTTACGTCGAGGGTGCCCCCGCGTTTGAGTGCCGTGGAGGAAGCGTCGGATGAGACGCTGGCGGTGGAGCCGCGGCGGGTGTAGTTGCTCTGCTCCTTGCTGCGGCCCTGGCCCTTGGCCTCGAGGGTGTCGACAACCGAGTTGCCGTAGCTCTGGAACGCACTGTTGAAACGCATCAATCTGTCCATCGTCTTCGGGGAAACCCTGCAGGCAGTGTTTCATTCCCTCAATAAAGGTGAGGCGAAGGCGTGTGCGTGGCTGTCTCCCTCCTTATTTCTCTCCCTCCCTCCCTCCGTCCCTCACTTGTCGAGCTGTCCCGCAACGATTTGGCGCTCAGCCAGGCCGTACGAGCGACGGTTGTGGGAGTCGAAACCACCTGCACACATACAGTCAGTACACATCACACACAACACAACAGCACACAGAGATGTTCAAGGTGAGGGAGACAGACAGATCTCCAAGTGCCCGTCCAGACGCTTGCCAGGCCCACAGGCAGCTCTCACCCTTCTTGCCGACCTGAAAGACAGGAAACGGACACCACAAACAACGGCCCCATGAGAAGAGCACCCCGCAACCCTGTTGTGTTGGGGGACTCACGCCACGTTCGTGCTGGACTGCTCTCAGTTTCTCCTGGTTCTCGGTGAGCGCCTTGGGCGAATTGGAGTCTTTGTTGCGGAAGTTGGCGATGGCACCCACCGCTGACTGACCCCTGTGACACACAAACACCACACAGCCGACAGGGGCGGGCGGACGATGCCAAGTGAGGTCCATCCTTTCCACGCGCGCGTGATGGATGTCGATGTTCTCACCAAGTGAGCGCCATAGGATGGATGAAAGCCATGGTGACCAGCCAAAACGAACGGGAAGGAAGACGACGATGGTTCTGCCAGTGAGACCATCGCCTTGACGTCGCTGGATTTCAGGCCTCGCCGGCTGGGAGGAGGTGTGTTATCGATTCCGGTATGTGGAAGGCGCTGTGCTCCAGCCAGATGAACGGAAGTATTACCACTTTGCGTGGTACACTCCGTCAAACAAAGTAGTTTTAACACTTCTCCCGGCAGCTTAGAGGCAATCCATCCCTTTACGCGCCGAGCAACTAAAAAGCTCACAACACCCCAATTAACACCCAAATCAGCTTTTCACCGAGTATGGAGAGGCGTCACGGACATCACACGACAGCAAGCAGTATGCCATTAGGCAAACGAGTCAGTCAGACAGACAACCAGAGTGAGGCACCGCCTGAGGTGAGACTGCACAACCAACCCGCTCCATCTCTGACGTGGACCAGAGAAGGAGACAGTCAGAGAGACGCATCTCACCCGTGACAGACTGCCACACACGTGGTCATTACATCAGCACAGCGAGCTCACGCTCAGTGGGAACCAAGCCATGTATATACACAGCACACAAGCCAGGAGCGTTAAGACGATACACAGGCAGAAGCGAGCACACTTGAGTAGGGAGGCACTCTACAAATTAGCAGCCACACGAGTCAGCCGGTCAGTCCATCCATCCATCCATCCATCCCTGTCCCCGGGGCGTGCCACGAGCGCAACCAGGCGGCTGGTTGTCCAAACGTCTGTTTTGCAGCCCCACCACCGGCGGCACACAGACTACGTCCCTCACATTTACACCACACATCCACTCCCCCCCTCCCCTCCCCCCCACACACACGGGCATCGTGCAGCACACTGCCTGTGTGGGTGGGCGTGCACAGCACCACCCACACACATGCCATGAAGAGCTGCATGGTATGATATGTTGCGCTGGTCGGCAAAACGCCGCTTTCTGCCAGCTAGTCTGGTCGGTCCCCAAAGCTGACGCCCGTCCGTCGTTATCAACACAGACAGCCACACGCCCACACGAGTCAGTCAGTTAGTCAGTCAGTCAGCTGCACATGAAGGACACGTTGGTCTGGTCGGTCAAAAACGATCGGCAAAACGAAAGAAACGAAAACCGCACCACCTGACACCACACCGCACCACAGACATAACACAGGTGGGCATGGCGGTCATTTCGTCCCCCCGCCCGCCCCCCGTGTGTGCGTGAGGTCTGGTCTGTCTCACCGGTGTGTGGTGGCTCCGGTGTGAGGCGGTGGGTCTATGCGCCCCGCTGGACCTCGCCGAAGAGGCCGCCGGTGGCGGGTTTGAAGTTGGGGTCCTTGAGCTTCTTCTCGCGCTTGGCCACCACGGCGTGTCCCATCGAGTGGTAGATGCTGTTGTACTTCAACGCCCGCTGCAGCCGGGCCTCAGACATCCTGGAGACACACATCAGAGAGACAGAGACACGGCATTCCACGTGAGCACGCCCCTTCCCTCTCCCGCCCCAGTGCATCCCATCCCATGTGTGGCCCAGCTCACCTCTCCAGGTGCCCGTCCCCTGTCACCAGCCGCGCCGCGACCGAGTAGGCGCGTTTGCTGTGGCCGTCCAGCTTGCCAGACAGGCCTGACGCCTCCTTCTCGAGCTTCTCGTGTACCCTCTTCTGCTTCTCCGTCGTCTTCTCGCCACGGACGTTCTGAATGAAGTTGCCGACGTTGTGAGTCGTCCACAGGAGCATCGGAGCGACGAAGGCCATCTCGTCAAACAAACAGAGGGAGTGCTGTGCGAAGGACGCGAAGCGGACGCGGAAAGGACGCAAAGAGAGAAAGTGAAATGCAAACAGACGCAAGAATCTTAAAGATGAAATCGCAAACGGGAACGAGGGCAGGTCAGTGCAGAAACCCTATTCTCACTGACCTTCGCTGGTCACTGGAAACCCTACGAGCTCGCATTCGCAACCTTCGCTGACATTCCCTTCGTTTTCTCCCCCCTGCCTTCACGCCGCCTCTGTTTGGATTTCGCAGTCAACCGCCCCTCTTTGCGTCCATTTCGCGTCCGCTTCGCGTCCTTCGCACAGCACTCCCTCTGTTTGTTTGACGAGATGGCCTTCGTCGCTCCGATGCTCCTGTGGACGACTCACAACGTCGGCAACTTCATTCAGAACGTCCGTGGCGAGAAAACGACGGAGAAGCAGAAGAGGGTGCACGAGAAGCTCGAGAAGGAGGCGTCGGGCCTGTCTGGCAAGCTGGACGGCCACAGCAAACGCGCCTACTCGGTTGCGGCGCGTCTGATGACAGGCGACGGGCACCTGGAGAGGTGAGCTGGGCCACACATGGGATGGGACGCACTGGGGTGGGAGAGGGGAGGGGCATGCTCACGTTGAATGCCGTGTCTCTGTCTCTCCGGTGTGTGTCTCCAGGATGTCTGAGGCCCGGCTGCAGCGGGCGTTGAAGTACAACAGCATCTACCACTCGATGGGCCACGCCGTGGTGGCCAAGCGCGAGAAGAAGCTCAAGGACCCCAACTTCAAACCCGCCACCGGCGGCCTATTCGGCGAGGTCCAGCGGGGCGCATAGACTCACCGCCTCACACCGGAGCCACCACACACCGGTGAGACAGACCAGACCTCACGCACACACGGGGGGCGGGCGGGGGGACGCAATGACCGCAATACTTACCTGTGTTATGTCTGTGGTGCGGTGTGGTGTGGTGTTAGGTGGTGCGGTTTTCGTTTCTTTCGTCGTGCCGATCTTTTTTGACCGACCAGACCAACGTGTCCTTCATGTGCAGCTGACTGACTGACTGACTCGTGTGGGCGTGTGGCTGTCTGTGTTGATAACGAACGGACGGGCGTCAATTTTGGGGACCGACCAGACCAACTGGCAGACAGCGGCGTTTTGCCGACCAGCGGGACATACCATACCATGTAGCTCTTCGTGGCATGTGTGTGGGTGGTGCTGTGCACGCCTACCCACACAGGCAGTGTGTTGCACGATGCCCGTGTGTGAGAAGGTGTCTGTGTGTGTGTGGGAGGGGAGAGCAGTGGATGTGTGTTGTAAAGGTGAGGGGAGTGGTCGGTGTGCCGCCGGTGGTGGGGCTGCAAAACAGACGTTTGGACAGCCAGCCGCCTGGTGCGCTCTCGTGACACGCCCCGGGGATCACAGAGATAGAAATGTGTCAGACGTGTGTTCATTGCCCGTGGAGTGCATCCCTGTCTGTGACTGACTCGTCTGGATGTCCGTCTGTATCTCATCAACCACGCTTTAATGCTCATGGTGTGAACGTCTGCGTCCGTTTTTCTGTCTGCCTGCCTACCTGCCTGCCTGCCTGAGGGTCTGTGGATGAATGGGTGTGTCACGCCCCTCACGCTTTCCTACTGGAACCTGCAGACACCTCTCTGATGCGTCCGTGTTTGCTGTGATGTATGGAGTGCGTGTGAACGTGCACGAGCGTGAGCTCGCTGGGAGTTGTTTTCATGTGTCGATATGACTGATACGGTGAACCTTGATAAGGTGATATGAATGTACTTCGTAATTCACTCTTCGGTGGGTGGTATACGGTCACTTTCCACATCCTACACAACTACTATCCTGCCACACGCGGAAAGTGTACTCACCGATTCCTCCGTTCACCTCCTCTCACACTGTGATGTAACCCGCGATAAGTCTCGCAGAACTCAACTGGGTGGTGTCATCAGCTGCAAAGCGATGAACGGAGGGAAAAAGACGGCACAGCTCATTCATTACTCAACTGATGAGACAGACGCGAACACCCGACGACAGCGACAAAGCCAGTGACTGTACGACACGTGACTAATCGACACACGCGTGACACCTGTGATCCCCCTCTCACTGTCTTGTCTGTCTGTCTGTCTGTCTGTCGGTTGGATAATGCAGTTCTTGCCAGGGATGGGTGTGAGGGTCACTCAGAGGTAGAGGGGGTGTATGTCCCTCTGCTGCAGCGCAGCACGACATATGGGACACCGACCCTTCACGCGAATCTGACGCTCGATGCAGCCCTGACACACACACGCACACCAAGCCACACATACGAAATGGATTGCTCTCTCCCTCCCCGTGTCGTCTGTTTGTGTGCCCTCTTCTCTCTCCCCCTCTCCCCTCCCTCACCCTGCAGAAGATGTGGCCGCAAACAGCAGCCACGAGCTGCCTCGCCCGCCGTCGCCTCTGCTCCGCGTCCCCATCATCCCGCACCCAACGCCGCACACAAAAGTCCACCACCTTGTCGCCAAATGTCCGCAGACCGCTGTCGCGATTCATCCCCTCGTCCACCCGCTCCCGCGCCGACTCGCCCGCCGCGTCCCGTGCACTGCCACTCCCCTCGCTGCTGAAGTTCTCCCAGCACACGGGGCACTCCATCTGCTGCAGAAGGCTCTTGACGTTGCTGATCGACCGCAGACCTTTCGATGGCGGCAAGGAAGCAGACTCGCTCGGCGACTCCTTGCGCTTGCGATTGCCGTCTCCTCTCTCCGGTTGTGGGGAAGCAGAAGCAGGTGACAGGGCGGCTGCGGGTGCAGGAGCATCAGCAGCAGCGGCAGCAGCAGGGGTGCCACCAGATGAGGGCGGTGAGATGCGGATAAGGTTCGACGCGAGGAAGTACTGGCCGTCCACCGTGCGGATGAGCTGGTGGCACCAGGAGCATCACAGCATGCCATGCATGATGGCAGCCAACAGTACTGTCTGTGGTGTGGTTTGGCTCCACCTGAGGGCGGTTGGACGGCCGAGTTGTCCGGGGCGGAGGAGCGTCTTCGAGATCAGAAGAATCATCCAGCACTATCGGCGGGCCGGGGACACGCCGACCGCAATTGCGCTGTGTGCCCTCAGCGACCCAGGCACTCGTTGCCTCGTCATCCTTGCGAACACACAAACGAATTTTCAACAAGCGTGTCGCCGCCCCAACGGTGTCCTTCTCACCTCCAGATCAACGACGAGTCTCTCTGGAGGCGCCGCACCCTCCGGCTGAGCGCCATCCTGCGCGTTGTTGGGCTGGTCCAGTGGAAGGTCTTGCTTCTGCTCGGTTGACGGGATATTCTCGAAGACGCGGACAGTCGGCAGCGGCTCCATGCTGGTCGTTTCTTTTCCTTACCCCCCGCCCAGCCCTGCGAGCTTAGCTGCGGCGAGCTTTGAAGAAGTCATTTGGGCCTCTCCAAGAGTGGACGGCTGCAGTAGGATGAGATCAGCTGCAGGAGAGAGCGAATGCAGCAATCCAAGCCCGACGCCGACCACTGACGTTGCAAGAGTTCCGGCGCCATTGTTCAGGGGAGGGCTTGTCAAGCTGAATGTCGGTGGAAAGCGTAAGCAGATCACACACCAGAACAGACGCCGCCAAGTGGATCCCAGCCAGCCGGATTTATGTGTCTGTCTGCTGTTGAATGTGTCTGAAAGGCTTCGTCACGACAGAAGGCACTCTGCAGCAGGGGAGTCCCTCGTTCTTCGACGGCATCCTGACGGGGAGGCTTCTTCTGCCACAGGACGAGGAGGGCTTTCTCTTCATCGACAGAAACGGCCGATACTTCGAATACATGTAGGGAATCACCCATATGCAGATCTGCATGAGCATCTGACTGAGCACACGAGTCTGGCTGCCTGTGTGTGTGTCTGCCTGATCCATGTCGGGCGGGGATTCTGCAGACTCGACTACCTCAGATCAGGTACGGTGCGCACGCACACACACAACAGACCAACATGCAATGAATCCGTTGGCAGGACATCTTTCGTCTCTGTGCGTCTTGTCTTCTTCAGGCACATGGGACGTGCCCTCGTCCCTCGACAGGCACGTCAAGCGGGAGTGCCGCTTCTACTCCCTCTCACCGGAGCCCTCACTCATCGCAGACCCCCTCCTGCCCAACGACGAGGTGCTCCGCGAGATCACTGAAGACGCCCGCGAGAAGAACCGGCAGCAGAGCATCAAGGAGCGATTGGAGGCCAGGCGGGCCACGCTGGAGCCGCTGGCGCGGGAGGTGCTGCACGTGTTCCTCTCGCACGCCAGGAAGGGTACACTGCCCTCGGAGACCTTCCATTTCTACAGTCAGCCGGACCACAAGAGGTTCCGCTCTCAGCTGAACGCATGTGCCGCCGTGATTGTGCCGTTTGACAGATCCAGGTGGGTACACGACTAGGCCAACAGGGATGGAGAAAGGGGAGAGAGGCATCTGCAGTCCGCCAGCCACCAAGACAAGATGGCCTTGTGCGTTTGGCATTGTGGGTCCATGGTGTGCAGGTGGGTGCCTGACGAGGCCACTGGGCTGCCCACGTCGTTTGACGAGAAGGACGTGGCGGAGCTGTCGTGTTGGCTGCGGCATTTCCACGGCGTGTCGTCCAAGGTGCTGCAGAGCGAGAGCGTCAAGCTCTGCTTCCAACAGCCACAGGCCAGGTGGCGCATACACAGGTGAGTGACGAAGAGCCGGGCGGTGAGACCCACTGCACGGTGCTCGCATCTGCGCGTTTCTGTTTGTCTGGTTTGGTGTGTGCAGTGGGGCGTGCGAGGGTTGCGAGCACACCCAGGCCGTCAAGATTGTGTGGTTCTCCATCCAGTGGACTGCCTACCTCAAGAGCTCCACCAAACCATGACATATAGATGAGGTGTATACGCTCTGTTTGTGAGTGTGTGTGCGGTGGATGGCGTATGCGTGTGGGTGTGCGTGTGTGGGGCTGCTGGCTGGCTCTTTACTTTGTTCATGTGTGTCTGTGTGCCTGCCTGCTTTAGTCACGTGTGTCTGTCTGTGTCGTGTGTGCGTTGTCTGTCTGTCTGTCTGTGTGGGGCTGGCTCTTTTTGCCTGCATGGGCGGGCCACATGTGTGGGTGTGGGCGCGTGGCGGTCCGAACGGACTCGTGTGTGAGCGATACATGTCATTTGCTCAAGTTGCTATCTCTGTGCACGGAACGGACACCAACGCCCATAGGTGTCTGTCGGTCCGTGAGCGCGTCTATCTATTTTGTGTCGTGTGTAAACGATGCGATTGGTGACGAACCTGCCGTGACGTGAGCAATTGCATGTAAGAACACATGAGTTGATTTCTGCAACTGCTCGCTGCACCGAGCTACCCCGCCACGCTCTTGCCACCAACAGCCAAGATCTCAGTCATTCATTGTCGTCATTCATTCTCGCCAGATTCTATCCTGCATGCCATGCGCAACACACACGCACACCAAAGAGAGAGAGAGACGGACACATTATGTCATGGCCGCCTATCCCCTCCCGTCCCCCGGCCCACCGACCGATTCTTTGGCTTCTTGGGTGGCTTGCGTCGCCGCTTGGTCTCCCTGGCCTCCTGGCCCTCCTCCTCGTCCTCATGAGCGTCCTCGGCTGCTGCCTCCCGGCGACCCCCCTTGTGCATGCGTCTCTTGGGCTGCTCCCCACCACCATCCTCCCCGTCGCCGTCACCATCCTCCTCATCATCTCTTGCCTCCCGCTCGTTGCCGCGGAGCTTCCTCTTGGTGCTCTCCACCTGCTGAGCCTTGGCCAAGGCGCGCTCAATCCGAGTCACACCCCCTTTGGCACGCGCCTTCTCCTTCGGCCGGATTGATGGCGGCCTTGCCCCATCCCTCTCCCTCTCACGGCCCTCCTCACGGTCATCCTCGTCGTCGTCTTGTTGCCGCTCCTGCTGCTGTGGTTGTGGTTGTTGTCGCGACTGCACTATCTGTGGGGGAATGTCTGGCGGGGGCATCTGCTCCTGGGAACTCATGACCTGGCGCTCGCCGGGAGTGGAAGCTGCGGGGGGAGGGGCGCTGTTGTTGTTGGCTGCCACAGCGGCAGGGACGGCGGGAGCAGGTGGCGCATCATTGGGCCGCTCCGCTGGCACCCGGGGCAGACCGATGCCGGCCGTGGCGGGGGCGGGGGGGACGGCGTCAGCCTGAGAGACATCACACCACACCACACCGCCCACACACTCGATTTCCGTCACATGCGTGTGCAGTGAGCGCATGTGTGGATTTACTCATTCATTTCATCGGCTTACGACGTTGTGTCTCCCGCCAGGCGCCTCAGACATCCTCCTGCCCCGCCCTCGGCCACCCGCCTCGGCCACCACATCCCCAAATGCCGGTGTCCAACGAGGGCCCCCAATGACGCTATTCCGGAAGCGGAACAAAGGCGCTGCACCACTAATGCGGAAGCCCTGCCCACCACCACCACCCGCAGGATCTCCATGGCCACCCTGGGGGACGGCAGAGGGCCTCACCCCACCACCACCACCACCCGGCTGTTGAAATTGGCCGAGGAACAGTGGGAGCCTGGTGCGCTTGACGGAGAGGGGGCGGGGGGCTGCTGCTGCAGCGGCCGTCTCGTCATCTGCGTCTTCGCCGTTGATGTCTTGCTGCTGCTGCTGCTGCTGGGGGTTTGGTGACAGGGCGACTTGTGGGTCGAACATGCCGGCCTTGAAGTCGTGATCCAGCTCACGGGCGAGCTCCTTATCGTCGGCCAACCAGTCCTGCAGATGATCCCTGGAGTCAAGTCATGGAACGGAACGGTGACAGAAGGAGGGAGTATGTGCACTGTGCTGTGGGGGGGTGTCATCTGTCTGTGGGCCTGCCGGTGGAGTGGACCTGTGTTCTGAGAGGAGCTGTCCGAGGCAGTAGTGGACCTCCCGGAGGACGGGCGAGTGGCACCGCTCACACAGCTTCTTCAGACTTGACAGCTGGGGTATCACCTACGCATAGCAGATGCAGAAATCCACACACGCGCATCAGCCAATCTCAGCCAGCACAGGCCAAGACCTCCCCACTCCCATATATCTTCTCATTCACCCACCGACCCACCTCGTTCTTGAGCCACACGTTGAAGAGGAGTGCGTTCTCCAGCACCTCCATCCCCTTGACCTTGCCGCTACCGCCCCCCTCCCCGCCACCAGCAGCACCCTTGCCACCAGCTGCCTTCTTCCCCCGCCCACCACCACCACCACCAGCACCCTTCTTGTTCGCAGCAGGCTCCGCAGGCGGCGACACGTTGCCCCCCTGGTCGTCCTTCTTGTCCTGCCCCCCTCCACTGCTGTCCGACTTGCTGCCGAATCGGACGTACAGCTCTCTGCAGCAGAGGATGCGCAGGGCGTCGGTGAGGACACAGCCCTGGGGGTCGTCGGCCGAGTGGGGGAGGGGCATCGGCTGCTGGGAGGGGCCGCCGAAGGGACTCGCACCCACGTCGTAGATGGCTATCAACTCGTTGACCAGCGTCCTGGGGATAGGGAGAGGGAGAGGGAGAGAAGATGTGTGTGGGTGTGTGGTCGCTAACTGTGCGATTTCGTATAGCTTGGTGACGCTCTCGACGTTGTTGAGGATGAACTGCAGGATCGTCTGCAATGCGCCGCGCCCAACACACACAGACGTGCAGCTTACGTTACATACGCCTGGCCTGGCTGCTACTGGTTGCTGCCGCCCCGCCCCGCCCCGCCCGCCGACCTACCTGTCTTTTGTGTGGGTGTAGTTTGAGTATGAACGCGTCATTGCTCTTGGCCCTACGGATCTGGTCGAACTTGGGGTGCTTCCGCCAGCCGTTGAAGAACACCACCGCCTCCACAAACACCATCCGCAAATCAACCCCACCCTGATACGCACACGCACACGCACACATGGCCCACACACACCCAAATCGTGCCTGCCTACCTGCTGCTGCTCCTTGATGATTTGGTTGATGACGAACGTCTCGGCGAACTCGCGCACCTTCGGATGCTCGTCAGCCAAGGCATACAGCATCCTTACAACACACACACACACACGAGACGACAAGATCCTCTCCGGTAGCCATCCCCTGCCCAGTTGCTGAGGTACCTGAAGAGTGTGACAGAGTAGCTGAGTTTGAAGTGTCCCCCCTGGACGTTCTTGTAGAGCACGAGGAGCGTCTGCTTCCGGAGGAACGGGTTGGGGTCCGCCAGCTGCTGCGTCACGGCGTTCATCCGGGGGTCGCACAAAGTGGCGTTCTTGCTGTAGACCTCCCCTATCGCCTGCACGTTAGAGCATCGGTGGACCACACCCCACCACACCACACACAGACGAAGAGACACGCACACACACAGATATGTACAGAGCCGATAACCATTGATGCAGACAGACCACAAAAGATGTGCTGGCTGCCTTTCCTTTTGCTGACTGACCACTATGGCGTTGTTCCTGATGATGAGTGCCTCGTCCTTGTGCAGCGATGATACGATGAGGTCGACGATGTTCTGCTTGGAGTAGTCGGTGGGCTTGCGGCAGACCTTGGCCAACGCCAGCAAGGCGTGGCCCCGCACGTCCTCGTGGAACTGCATCTGCCCATGCACATCGTCAGACGGCATCACAATCGCCTGTATCCCGTACGCACCCCCCCCCACACACACACAAGAATGCAGCACATAGTTAAGTCCACCACCATCATCTGGTGTGCTGGCTGGGCTGGTACCTGCATGGTGTCGACGTATGTCTTTTGAATGGTGACGCCCTCGAGCAGTGAGAGCTCGCCGAGTGTGAAGAGGTAGCGCGTCAGGAGGGACTGGTTGCGCATCAGCTTGGCGCGCAAACGCCGCTTGTCGTCGTTCTTCCGCGCCTCCTCGCTGCCCTCCTCCTCCTTGGGCATGTACTTCAACGCGTCCAGCGCACCCTACACCATGGATGGCCCACGAGAAAAAGAGACACACTGACCTGGCTTTCCTCTCCGTCTTTCTCCCATCTTGAGAATATTCTTGCCTTGATGATTTTGAGCAGTCCGTCAGTCCATTTGGATGCGTTGGTGCCCGCCTTCTTGGCGGGCCCCTTGAGCAGCCCGTTCAGACAATGCAGCATCGACTGAACCACCTCCGGAGGCGCCGTGAACTCCTGCACACACACACACACACACACAGAGAGAGAGAGAGAGAGAGAATCCACGCACACGCCCCCCTCCCCCCTGCTCGCCTCGCCCAGCCCACCTTGAGTCGCGCCTGTAGGTCCGTGGCCACTGCCTCGGCGTCTTTCTCGCGTATAGCCTCGGCGATGTTGTTCATGACGGACAGCAGCCGCCTGGCGATGGCGTGTCGGCGCTCCACCACCGTGAGGTCCCGCGTGCTGCGTCTGGGTGTGGGCTCGCGGCTGGGCGGGGGCGAGAGGGTGAGGATGTCCTTGGCCGGGGCGGCGGCGTGCCACGACCGCACTATCAACTCGGTTTGTAGGCCGTCCTTCTTCAGACCGGTCATCTCCTGAGCGCACACACGGGCAGGACACGGTTGGTGTGGGTATGTATTGGGGAGATGTGTGTGTATGGTATGGCTGTAAGCTTGCCTCGTAGATGCACCAGACGCCCAGCGGCCAGTCCTCCACCGGCACTCTGGCGTTGAGGCAGGCCTTCATGATGCCGTGCAGGGTGGCGTACCACGTCAGCGGGATCACACCCTTGACCTTCCGCAGCTTCCGCACGCCCCGCTGCATGTACTCCAAACCCTCACCGTCCAGCGAGTCCAACAGATCCAGCACCTGCGGACGCGGGTGGGCCACCACATCGCCGTCCCCATCTCCCCCGTCGCCACCACCATTACCACCACCAGCACCATCGCCCTCAGGCAGGTTGATGTCTTTGAGTCTGCTCTTCTTGCGGGCCTTGTAGACGACGTCGCACGAGGGGTCGAAGTAGGTGGGCAGGGCGGCGAGCTCGTCGACGATGCGGCGCTCCACCAGCTCTAACGCCTTGGCGTCCACAGTGCCCTCAGGCTGCGAGAAAGCAAAAGCAAGAGCAGAGAGAGACAGAGAGAGAAGAGATGGTGGGACGATATGTGCGGGTGGTGTGTTTGTGCTGGTTGCTTACATCTACGACGCATGGCAGGACCACCTTGGCCCACAGCTGACGGATCTCGGGAGAGCCCGGACACACCTCTGAAGCGACAAAGGGAGAACACACAGACGGACGGTGGATTGGTGGGCACCTGTCTTTGTCATGTTGTGTCTCCCCGTGTGTGCTGTGCCGTGCTGACCGTATACTATATCCACCGCCGACAACACCTGTAGACAGACGCGATACACATCCATCCATCCATCGCCTTGCTTCCACCACACACCCCCAACTCAACTCACCCACCTGTTTGCGGACGCTGATTGAGGCGTCCATGATGAGGTCCTCCACCACCCTCGGGTCGAACATGCGCAGCAGCTTCTCAGCAGTGGACCCCAGCGACCGCACCAGCAGGGGGCCCATCTTCTCCATGATGACGGCCGCCTCCTTCTTGGTGTCCTTGCTCTCGTCCCTCGCGCAGTCCTGGAAGACGCGGCGGAGGTCGATGGCCTGCCACACGGCGCCTGTCGAGGGGTCGGTGCTCTTGCCGATGAGCCGCTTGAGCAGCTGCGGGTCGGCGGCGTGCTCCTGCAACAAGTCTAACGCTAAACTGATCGCACGACGGCTGATGGGTGGACAGACCGGATGAGGGAGGGGGAAGAGACACGAGACAATATGGTGGTTGGAAGAGTGTGTGTTATTTCTTCTCTCTACGCGCAGACACATGCGTACCGGTTGAGTGCATTGGCGTCCTTGGCCCGCTTGCACAGCTCCCGCCACAGCAGATCCACTGCACTCACGGCAGCACCAACACCCTGAACGCACCCGCAAACCACACACAAAAGGTAGGTCCAGCCACCTCGTCTGCCCGCCTCTTCATGTGCTCACCTCTCCCCCCTCGCCCCCCCTGGCGGCCTCCAGGTCAGGCGGCACCATCTCGATGCCCCTGATTTCCCCCATGGACGCCATCAGCCACCGCTGCGCCACCTCCAGCGCCTCGCCCCGCCACGACATCTTCTCCGCACTCAGCATGCATACCAAGAAACCCGCCATCTCTTTGACGATCCGCACCGCGCCCATCGAACGCACCAGGTCGTCGGACAGGTCGATGTCCATGGCCTCTTGGTCCTGGTTGTCGGGGGGAGGGGGCAGTGGAGGGGCGATGGCGAGGTGGTGTGTGGTGACGGCTGCGAGGATGGCCGTGACGGAGTCGGCGGTGCCCTGCCGCCAGTCGCTGCGCTCGTGGGCCGCCAGACACATCCGCTGCAGCAGGGCCAGCAGGGGATCTGAGGAGAGGAGAAGGAAAGCAGTGTTGGCTTGGATTGGGTTGGCTTGTGGTGTGGTGTGTCTTATGTGACCTGCGAAAGAGTCCTTTTTGCGCGGCTGCTGCTGCTGCTTGGGGGCGTTGCGATTCTTCTTCTTCCTACGCGCCTCATGGTCCTGACCCGCAAAGGCACCAACAAACAAACACAAAGACCGCCTTAACATCCGATCAACAGCCTGCCACACTGTGTGGCAGTGTGCCTGTCTGTGTGCCTTTGTGACCAGCTGTTCGTCATAGTCCTCGTCATCGCCCCCATCCCGCCGCTTCTTCCGGCGCCCCGACGGCTTCTTCTTGTCCTTGTCGTTCTTCTTGCTCTTGTGCTTGGACCGGCCACCACCCACTTCGTCCTCATCGAGATCCATGTCGTCATCGAGGTCATCGAGGTCATCGTCGTCGCCATCGCTGCTGCTGCTGCTGTCCTGCAGGCGCCTCCTGGCGGGGGCCTTCTTCTTGCTACGCGGCTGAGGGGCGCGGCGGGGGGGACTCGCATCCTCACTGCACACAAGGAGCGGGGG
>CDMY01000405.1:224387-237286 GCA_001179505.1 Vitrella brassicaformis | reverse complement strand
GGGGGGGGGGGGGGGGGGGGGTGTCTTGTGTTGTGTTGTGTGGCATGGCTACTAACTCGTCCTGGTCTTGTTGTGGGTTTGTGTCGACGAATGGGATGGGGTGGAGGAGAGCCGGGCAGTGCTCTACCAGCTGAGTCAGCACACGCGTCGCACGCTCACGAACACCCTAATCACACACACACACACACAGAGAGAGAGAGAGAGAGAGAGCCCAGATACACGCAGCCTTTCCCCCGTTTCCAGTGAGTAGGCCGCCGTTTCTCACTCACCTTGAGCTCGGCGTTCATGGTGGTCGCGGGCAGGAGGGTCTCGCGGCCCATGAGCAGTGACGGCAACAGGTGCTTAAACGCCACCCCCACTACACGAACAAATATGCTGTCACCAAGGTCGACCACCGCTCCATCATCCCCTTCCCTGTCCTCCCCCTCTCCCCCAGGAGCTGCCCTCCCCTCCTCGTCATCATCGTCATCGCCCTCTGCCGCTGCTGCTGCTGCAGGGGGCGCCTCAGCCTGAGGGTCGCGGGCCTTCAGACTGCCCTCACTCCGCAACTCGTTGACGCGCAGCAACATGCCCAAAATCGCCTCGGGCGCATACTCCCTGCATACCAACCAACATATAGAACGTCAACCTCTGAGTGTTGTGTGTGTGGGGGGGGGGCGGGGGGGGGTGTCGCCGACTGACTTGGCTATGGGTGTTTTTGGTTTGCGGGCGATGTCTGCGAGCCTCTCGAGGAAGGGGAGGAGCGCGTCGAGTCCGCCAGAGGATGCGAATGCCTGTGGTGGGCAGTCCTTGAGGAACCGGGTGAGCTCCTTGAGGAGGGTCTCCATGTCGGCGTCAGACAGCTTGGCGCCCTCGGGGGCGTCCAGGTCGATGTGCTCACG
Organism: Vitrella brassicaformis; assembly: GCA_001179505.1. NCBI lineage: Eukaryota > Vitrellaceae > Vitrella > Vitrella brassicaformis. Next base: position 236,405 of record CDMY01000405.1, on the reverse strand, counting down.
GTTGTTGTCGCCATCACTGCACACACATCAAGAATGTTATGCCACGTCGCACTCCTCTCTGTCCTCTCTGGTCCCACTCACTCGTCATCCTCATCGTTTTTCTCATCTGCACGCACACCACACACGAGGAAGGAGGAGGAAACAAGGAAATGCGGAGGGAAGAGATCGTTCGGGGCACGGCCAGCTGCTGCTCTGCTGTGCCCTCGCCGTACCGTCCATATCGTCGTCGCCGCTGTCGCCCCCCTGCTGTTTCTTCTTGGGTTTCTTGGCTTTGGCTTTCTTCTTCCGCCCCGCCTGGCCCTTGGCCACCTTGCCCTCCGTCACCAAACCCTTCAGCGCACTGTGCAGCCGACGGAACAGAAAGGGACGCACGTCAAACTGATGGCCCGCCGCACCGGGAATCTATAACACACACACACACACACACACACAGAGAGAGAGAGAGAGAGAAATGGGTGCAGGCCATAGGCACCGTCTGTGTGAGTGTGACCGACCCACCCGCAGCACGGCGAGGTAGAGTGCCGCGGCCTGCACCATGAGGCGCTCCTGTGCGTCGAGCAGCTGGCACACCACGCACAGGAGGGCGCGGCAGGGGTCCAGCCCGTCAGCCGTCTGCTCGGCCTTGACCGCACGCCAAAACTCACCAGCAGGAGCCTGATGAATGGATGGATGTCATCCAACCAACACAGACGCGTTTCTCCCGCTTTGCTCACATCTCCCTTGGCGAATTGTTTTGCGATTTTGACGATCTCGTGGATGCCGTCTGCCGTGCAGTCGTCCGGGACGCCATCTATGAGCAGGTTGAGGTCGTCGGTCGCCTCGGCCGACTTGAACTGCTTCCAGTGGTCCCTAGACACGTTGCTCAGCGGCACATTCTGCAGCGCACTCGCCGCAGACTCGAAACTCATCGCACACACCCCTGCAGGCTCGTGAATCTGAGTTGCGAGCTTGTTGGCTCGCAGGAAAAGTGCCCTCCAAACCGTACCAAACCCGTCGCGTGCGCACTGTCGGGTGCGCTGCGGTGCTCGCTTGTCTTGGTGCCGTGTCGAATCCGATGGCGGAGGGTCCCCCCCGAGCACCACCGCCCCCCTTCGCCAGTCTGACCGGCCATCCCCATCTGCCGCATGGGGTCCCTCCTCAACCGGCACACGGCACCAGCGAGGCCACCAACGGCCTGTTTGCCATCCCGCCTGTTCCGGCATACTTCCCCCTTTTCCCCCCGGTGGCTGTGGCTCATTCTGGGCCGGCAGATCACAGACACACCGAGGCGTTCGGTCGGCAGACGGCCATCCCTCCCACTGCTGGCCCCTTCATGCACCCCGTCCCGACCATGCAGTCCGTCCCCCCCACACCCACACGCACCCCGGCATTGGTGGACGCTCGTGGGTCTTCGTCACGCCTACCTGGGCAGAAGCCACCACCAAGACTCGCCATACAGAAGGCGCGGATTCCTGGCGAGGGGGGAAGGTTGGCCATTCAGTCCAACGGCACCAAGAGCAGTGGCGTGGAGGGCGGTCGTGAGTTCTCCCCGCACACAATCCAGAACATCAAGAAGGATGAGGAGCTGGAGCTCATGGCGGCCTCTGCCGACCGCACAAAGGCATCCACCAGCAAGATCCCTCAGGCCGAACCGGCCAGCATGGGCCCCGCCACCCCCGACGCCGCGCTCCCCTCACCCCTCCAGATCATCCAGGGCGCCGCAGACCAGCTGCTCGACGAACTCGCCACGTGCGAACAGCGAGACCAGCAGCAGCAGCAGCTGCTGCAGCCGGAGCAGCAGCCGGCCAGCACAGGCGACATGGGCGGCCTGCTGTCAAGGCGCCGCCCCGCCCGCTCGACCGCCGGCATGAACCCCAAACTGGCTCGGGACTACGAGACGGGAGGAGCGCAGCGTGGCAAGCGGAAGGAGCCGAAGGGCAAGAAGGTGCCGGACGAGATGTGGCGGCACTTCCAGGAGGAGGACAGGGGCGAGTGTGACGGGGCTGCTGCTGCTGCTCCTGCTGCTGCTGCTGCTGCTGCTGGGGGTGATGGTGGTTGTGGTGTGCGTGAGGAGGATGGCGGGTCTGACTCGGAGGAGGAGTGGGAGTCGCGTGACGGGTCGAGGAGTGGGGGCGGGGGCGGCGGGGCCGACAGGAGCAGGGCTGTCAAGGGAAGGATGATGCGCCAGGTGTACTTCCACGATCGCAAACAGGTGGGTGGGTTGGGCGGGGCAAGCAGGATGGAGAGAGAAGGGGATGTCGACTGAGATGGATACGCTGTGTGTGTGTGTTGTTTGTGTTGTTTGTGTTGTGTCCCCACTGCAGGAGTGGCGTGCTCGCTACATCGACAACGGACACCGACGCATGAAGACCTTCTCCAGCAACGTAAGGAGCCTCGCCCCTCCGACCGCCGCCCCTCCAACTCCATACATCTCTTCTGCTGTTCCTTCCGTCCGTGTGTCAATGAATGCAGAAATACGGTTACCACGAGGCCAAGAAGCTCGCCGACGAGTGGGCAGAGGCCAACCCCGTCCACAACCGCATCGAAGGCGACCCCTACACAGACGAGGCCATCGAGCGACGCAAGAAGCTCCGCAAAAAGTTCAAGAAACTCGGCATCTTCCCCCCCGCGCCAGGCAAGCCGCGCAAAGTCGACAAGGACCCCCTGCTCGACAGCGACGTGGTCCTCACCGAGGGCAAGACGCGCAGCAAAGGCATCAAACGGGACCGTGATGGCGACAAGGACACTGACACCCCCACTGCTCACCAGAAGGCCGCCCGGCCGGACGCGCCGCGGGACGACATCACTGGCCGCTTCAAGAAGTCTGACAAGCCCAAGACGCCCGAGAGCGACAAGAAGACAGGGCCTGGAAAAAAGGGAGCCGGTCCTGACACGGGTGGTGGTGATGACGAAGTGTGCGTGTCGCGTCGCGGTCGGCGCATCATTAAGAAGGAGCCGTCGTCTCCGTGGTCGCCTCACCCCGCCCACCGACACCCCACCAGGGGACCAGGCGGACAGCCACAGCCGCAGCCGTCTATGCGGCGCAAGGGCACACGCATCAAGGTGACCGCGCCCAAGACAGATGGGGCGTCAGTGACGGTCGACATGGGTTCGGGGAACCGGCTGACGCTGCCGGTGCTGCCGCCGTCTTCATCCGTTCTGCAGCTCAACAACCCCTCGAGCGTCAACTGTGACGTGTCGCCCTCCTCGGCCCCACCAAGCGTCCTGGTCGGCCAGGCATTGGCCGCCAACAAGGATGCCTCCCCAGCTGAGAGCATGGCGTCGAGGGCCGCGTCGGCCGCTGGTGCTGGTGTGGGTGCCTCTGGTGCGGTGACCCCGCCCGCGTCGGTGGTGCCATATCTGCGGACGGTGTGTTGGGATTGGGTCAAGGCGAGCACCAAGCCGACGTTGGCAGGGGGCGGGCAGCGGGCGGTCGAGTGCAAGACGGTCCTCATGCAGCTGCAGCACGAGCTGGCGCGCGTGAGCGTGCAGCGATTCAACTTGGTGCGTCAGCTGCTGCGCCTGCTCCTGGACGGCCATCCCACCCCCCAGCAGCTGCTCAGCAAGATTCGGGAGATGCTGCCGGCAGGCCAGGCGGTGCCGACGTCCTTCCTGCCCATCCCGTGTCTGCCTCCGCCCCCCCAGCTCACGAGACATGACGAGGAGATCCCGCGGTCCAACACACACACCAACAAGAGCACCACCCCCCACACCGACACTCTCGCCAAGGCGGAAGCGTCGCCGCAGACCGACACGGCCATTGCTATGGACAGGGACAGGGCTGATGCCTTCTTCCCCCCTCCCCTGACGAGCAGCCCTCCTCCTCCTGCTGCTGCTGCTGCTGCTGTTGCTGCTGCCCCCGCACACCCACGCAATGGCATGAAGGTGGGCTTTTGGCCGGGGGCCAAGGCCCACGCCGTCAGCAGCAGCGGCCGATCGTCGAGCGATGGCACCTGTCGTGACCTGGTCGCCCTGATCGGGGGGAGGAATGGCAACAATGACGGCGGCGAGGATGCGCCATACATGCCCCTCCAGGTGGAGGGGCACGTCAACCCTTACCTCATCGGCTTCAGGGGCTGAGTGCAGCGAGCGACGTTCAGCGGCCGTGCGGTGGGTGTGGGCGGGCAGGGCAGGGGTGGAGGATTTTCAAGGACTGGCTGCGGGACGGCGTGGTGTTGTGTGGTGTGTTGCCGCGTACTGTAAGTGCATAGGGAGGGAGGGAGGGAGGGAGGCTGAGTAACTGAGTGAGGGATTGTATCATAGCTAGCTAGGGATTGACTGATTGCTTGGTCGCTTGGTGAGTGCGTGAGTGTCTATGCATGTGATGTGATTTTCCTGGTGTTCATTTCGTACATACGAGGGTGAGGCGGGGCGGGGCGGGGCGGGCGGGAAGTTTGGGTGTCGGCCCGTCCCCTGTCGGCCCTCCGTCTGTGTCATCGCAGTCGCGGCCATGGATTCATTCCACATGCATCGCATCACAGATCAGTGATTGCCGCCATTCTTGCTTTCATGTCTGCGTGTTCGTGTGTGTGTCTGTGTGTGTGGAAAGGACCGACCGACCACGAGAAGCCGCGTCATGTTATGGTTTTCCACTCTCGTGCGTGTGCGTGTGTGTGTGTCTAATGCCCGACATGGGCCCCCTCCCGCTCTCCCCACCCTCTCTCTCTCTCCATGATCGCTTTCTATCCACGTCTCTGCGCGTCTCTGCCTAGGTGCTACACGTCTCTTCACAGACTTATGTGTAGGGTTACTTTGTTTCCACGTCTCGTGTCTGCACGTTTTCACGTTGTTTTTTCTGTCCACGTTTGCACGTCTCCGTGGACCTCTTGGTGCTGCATGTCAGTCACTTTTATATCTACGTCTCTCTCTCTCTCTCTCTCTCTGCATGTCACTCGGCCGCCCTCACCTCATCGCGGCTACCTTTCTTCGCACTCTCTCACTCTCGTGGCGTCCAGTCACGTGCATGTCTGCCTGTCTGTGTTGGAGGGGAGGGGAGGGGAGGGGGGATGGAGAGAGAAGTGGGCCTGACGCCGCCGCCCTGCATGTAAGTGTGCGTGTGCACGTCAATTCGCCAGCGATTCCATGTGTGTGTGTGTGTGTGTGTGCATCGTCAAGTGGTTTCCCGTTGATGTTGCCCTAGTAGGACGGTGTGCACACTTACTTGCGTGACCACTCGACTCATTCATTATTTATTGAATCATCGTCAGTCAGCTTCCATGGGTGTGTCTGACCTGACCTGACCGATGTCCGTCCATCTCCCGACAGACCCTCTCACACATTCGCCCGTCCGTCCGTCCGTCCGTCCACCTGTCTGCCGCCCGTCCTTACAAAAGCCCGGGGTATGTATGCTTTCGCGATAGACGGCATTGGCCCCCCCCCCCCACACACACACACATTCCATTCCCCCTCGCACACAGACAGACACACACACAGAGGCACCGCCTCCCCCGTCTCTCACTCACGATATACCATCCTCCCTCCGCCCGCAACCGTCAGTCAGCGTGTCTTGGGGACGATGAAGTAGGGCGACAGGGCAGCGAACGGGTCCGCAGGAGACATCGACAAGGGGGGGGCCGGGTGATAGGGATGATATTGATGCGCGTATACGTGCGGCATGCCGGAGTGAGAGGAGGAAGACGACACCATCTGCATCTGCACCAGGGGCTGATGTGGGGCAACTGAGGTGTCTTGCTGGTGGTGGTGGTGGTGTTTTGGGGGCTCCTGGCAAAGAGCAGCCGACGCGAAGGCAGCGAAGGGGTCAGCCATACCGAGAGAGAGAGAGACGGACAGGGGAGGATTCAGCCCCACAGCCGTGTCGTTCGGCTTCCGTGCTCCCGTCTCCTCCCGCCTCTCCGGCAGCGCGAGCAGAGGGGGCAGAGGGGGCGGCAGCACACTCGTGTGGGTTCCCACATCCTCCATATGCACATCCTCGTCAGCCCCTCCGCCCTTTTTCGACTTCTTCTGCGTCGCCCGCTTCTTGCCCTTGCCTTTGCCTTTGCTCTTGCCCACACGGCCCTTCTGCTCCTGCTGCTCCTGCCGCTGCTGCTGGTGGTGCTGCTGACGGTAGTTGGTGTGAGGGAGGCCGAAGAAGTCTTGCGGCGGCGCGAATGGTGAGGATGAGACAATCTGTGGCTTGGATGGCTCAGGTGCCATGGGCAGCGACGTCTGGTGGGTCTTGGTGGAGATCTTGGTGGAGGAGACGCCGTCATCATGCCCATGCTCCTCTGAGGAGGGCGACACCCCTGCAGACACACACACACACACACACAGAGGAGGGAGAGACATGGCGAATGAACGCCTGTGGGTGGATTAATTAAGTGTCTGTGTCTGTGTGCAGTTGCATGCCATTGTGTGAGGCGGGTTCTTCGTCCCAGAGCGGCTCGGTGGTGGCCGGGTGCAGCTGCTGCTCCTCACTGGCACGCACCACGTCCTCTAAGTCATCCAGGAAAGTTAGCTCAGTCTGATCGATCCATCACGCCACACAAACATCCACATCCCTCGTTAGGTATGTGCTGAAGAATGAGCGTCTGTCTGTAGAGTTTATGAGTGCTCACTCACGTCGAACCGCAGTAGTGTCTTCTCGCCAAACGACTGCCCGATGTTACCCACACCGACACGACGGCGGAACAAACCCGACGCCTGCACGGGATGGAACCCCACAACCAAAAGCCGCACACACGTGACGGGCCGCGTCTCTGTTTCCTTCTTCTGTCTCGTGTCTCACCAGCCGTGCGTCGCATACGTGAGGATCCACTCCCCAGTCCGCCAGAAAGCCCTTCGCCTCCCTCAGACGGGCCTCACGCTCCCGGGGAGGGACCGACCTGGCGGACACCTTCACACTCTTCACACTCTCTGATCGCCGGTGTGGCGCATGGGGCGGTGGCTGCTTCCTGGGGGCGACGGTGGCTGCCCTTGGCGGCTTGGTGCGTGTGGGTACGCGGTGCTCGTGTGCGAAGGCCTCGGCCAGGTCCTTCGCCGCCTGGAAACCGAACTTGCGGGCGGAGAAGGTCTTCATGCGGCGGTGGCCGTCCTGGTTGTACTTGGCGCGCCACTCCTGCACTCAATGCATTGGACTAAATTCAGACACACACGCAGAGGCATGGAATTGTTCACTGACCCTTTGGTTCTGATGGAAGTAGACTCCGTCGACTGAGGAAGTGTACAGGTCGGCCTCAAGCTCAGGCACATCAACGGCCGCGTGACAGTGCGGCTGCAGCCCACAGAAAGCCCAATCCTCATCCCCCTCTCCACTCCCCTTCCCGTCCGACACGGCAATCCCAATCCCGATCCCATCACCGACACACACACCACCCTGGTCGCTAGAACGCGTCGCGTGGACCCGCTGTGCATCCCGCCCCCGGCCCGGGACCTTGCTGTTGTTGCTCTCCTTCTTTGGCATCACCACCCGCCGCTTGGCCTCCTCCTTGGCGGCCTCCTCGGCGGGGATCGGTGGGTCCAGCTGTGCGATGGCGATGGAACGTTTCTTCCCATTGATGCAGAAGTGGGGCGACATGTGATTGCCCTCCTCCGTATGTGTGTCCACAGTGCTCGGTCGGAAGATCATCGGGTCCGGCTGGAGCCTGCCACAAGCCCCAACAGCAGCGGCAGCGTTGCTGTCATAGCTGTTGGCAGCATGGACGCCGCGCATCACTGTGTGTGTGGCGTCCTGCGGTTGTGGAAACTGCAACTGCAGGTTGGCCGGGATGCTGATGGCCGCGAGGAAGGGGTGAGCGTTGGGGTCTTGAGGGCCGTACATGACGTTGACAATGCGCTCAACACGGCAGAGGGGCCGAGCAGGCAGACCTCGTTGACCTCATTGCAAGCAACAAATGAAGTCCTTGGTGGTTTGGGCCGAGACAGAACGTGCCGGAAGACAGCGGGCGGGACAAGAACTGTGTTGGGCTCGTCGGAACGGTTGACAGGGCTTCCTCAATCACGCTGAGGACGGGGGGGAGGGCCGTACCGGTGGGGGAATGCCTGGTTGTGCACAGGAGGTTCTCCTTGCAGAGGGGCGAAACGAGGGTGGTGCAGAGGGGCCAGGAGTGGCGTCGACAGAAGCTTGGGGGGGAGGGGGCGATAGGGAAAACAACCAAAACGAGAAACGACGAGCGCCCCCCGCGACATTGGGGCCAGCATTTGCGAGCTAAGCTCAGCGCGGAGTGCGTGTGTGAAGAAAGTACGGCAGCACTGCGTGTGAGGCAGATCTGCCCGGTTTTGGTGATTGAGGCTGATTTTTTTCATGAGGCCTTGATGCTGATTGGACTGGCTCTGTGGGCAGTGGCCTTGCTGCTTCTCAGCGACAATGGTACGCTCACACGGTGCGCATGCAGACAGGCGGATCAGCTCATGTGTGTATCTCTTGCTTCAGGCACGTCAGCTGCACATGGCGATGTGAGTGTTATGTTCATGTTTGACGAAGGGCTGTCGGCAGCAGATGTGGAGGCCAAGAGAGCCGAGGTAGCTGCAGAATGGGACGGCCATGCCATAATCGAGTCCCTCCCTCTCACGGGCATCGAGATCCTTCACCTCCACAACGACACCAACGAAACGGCGCAGGTCCGAACGACCACCCAACACACACACACGTGGTAACACATACGAGGATGCTATCGTCCCTTTCAGTCTGTCATATCAAGGCTAGAAGCCGACCCGCACATCGCCGCTTACCACGAGAGCCGCCGCACCTTCGTCGACACGCCGTCCCGCCGGCGTCGGCTGGGCGGCATCTATGATGACCTCGACACCGACCCCATCGACCTGGAGAGCATCGTGGGGCCGCTGAGTCAAGAGCAGCTCGCCAGCGGGGAGCTGGGGTGGACCAGGGCGAGCGGGGGACTGGCCACCAATGGGCAGGAGGGATACCCACGGCGGGGTAGGGGAGGGGCAGCAGCGGTTTTGCCTGACGACCCGCTGTACAATGAGAGTGGCATGTGGTGGGTGGATAAGGTCAGCCTCGAGGAGGCCTGGGCCATCCACCGGGGGACCAATGGGATTGTTGTGGCTGTGGTCGACGGCGGCATCAACTACGACCACCCTGACCTCCGGGAGAACATCTGGGTCAACCCAGGAGAGGTCCCAGGTGGGAGGGGGTGGGTTGGTGGCCTTGGCATGGCCGTGCCAAGCACGGTCACTGAGCCTACGGTGTGCGGTGCAGGTGATGGGATTGACAATGATGGGAATGGCTACGTTGATGATGTGTTTGGCTGGAACTTCGTTGACGACAACAATGACCCGATGGTACACAACACAACACAGCAGAACACAACACAGCACAGCACAACACGATACGCCACGCCAGCGTCTTTCTTCCTCTTGATGTTTGTGCTTCCGTCCGTCAGGCCATCGACCAGCACGGCACGCACATTGCCGGACTGCTGGCAGCCCGCGGCAACAACAGCGAGGTCACACAAGCGAAAGAAATGCACCGCACCAAGCATAGTCATGATTCAGTCACCTGACATGTGTGTGTGGCTGCTGTGGTGTCCGCAGGGTGTGGTTGGTGTCACGTGGGGGGCTCGCCTGATGGCTATCAAGGCAGTTGACGATCGTGGCCACGGGAGGGACGATGCGTTCGCTCGGGGGTGGGAGTACGCCGCGAGGATGGGGGCCAAGATTTCCACAGCCTCATTTGGGTGGCGGGAGTCGCCCTTCCTCGTCAATGTCATGCTCAGGCGCATCGTCCGCCGCCTGGCGGACCTCGGCCACCTCATCGTGACCGCCGCGGGCAACAGCAACGAGGAGAACGATAGCATCTCTGACGACGGGCTCACCATCGGCTCGAGAGACTTCCCATGCGGCTGGTCGGCGGCCAACGTGCTGTGCGTCGGGTCCAGCCTGCCGTCGGACGAAATGGCGGGCTTCTCCAACGTTGGGAAAGACTCGGTTGATCTGGTCGCTCCCGGGGTGGAGATCCTGAGCACATTCGGGGACGTCTATCGCATGGCAACGGGTACGTCAATCAGTGCGCCGATTGTCGCGGGCGTCGCGGCCTTAGTGTGGGATTATCTTCCTGAGCTTACCGCCACAAAGGTCAGTGGGTGACGGGGCCAGGGGGAGACCATATGTGTGTGTGTGTCAGGGTCACTGTGTGCCTGTTGGTTCTGTTGTGTGATACATAACTGCAGGTGGCGACTGCCGTTGTCTCATCTGCCGACTACTCGCCCCACCTGATGAGCTTCACCAAGACGTCGGGTCGGGTCAACGCCCACAGGGCGCTGCTGGCGGGCATGCAGATGCTCGAGTGCGACGTGCTGTCCCTCTACTCCAACTCGTCCCTCTGGCCCGCGGCACTCTCTGACCAGTGGCAAAAGTCACCGGCGAGGCAACGCGGCAAGGCCACGTGGGCGCTCAAGGCAACAGCGGATGGTGACGCCGACACCAGCCCACCGTCGATCGTGTGGGAGCAGTCGCTGCCCGGATGGGTCATCCGCACGGAGAATCTCACCTTCGTTTCGCCCTTGCTGTCCCCTGACGTCCCGTCACAGCTCAACAACACCCGCCCCCGGTCGGGCAACTGGACTGTGTATGCGACCAACATGCTGCCAAACAAGACGGTGGAATTGGTCCCCTCATCTCTCAACGACACGGCGAAGAGGGGAGAGGTGGAGCTGCTGACGTTCTGTGGTGCGATCGGCTCTTGCGGATTTGAAGAGGGCCATACGTGTGGGTACGCCCACGACTTCAACTTCTCCAAAGACAACACCACTGGCGGCGAGGTGAGGTGGGAGCTCGAGAGGCGATTCTTTGACGGCCGCAGGCCGGGGCCGCCCGAAGACCGCACACAACGCTCAGGACAGGGTGAGACGACGGCACACACAGCACAGCACCCAACACGCAACACACCGTCCCTCCCGGTTTGCGTTGCTCCCGCCCCCCCGTCCGTGCTCCGCAGGTCAGTATGGCCTGTTGGATCTCTCTCGTCCGTCCCTCAAAGCGTCCACCTTCTCCGTCCCCCCCGTCTACTCGCCCCCCTCACCACCCATCGGCCAGGGATGCCTGGAGTTCTTCGTGTGGACACACGTCCAGAGGCAGTATGTCCTGGAGGTCTCCATTTTGAGAGCTAACGAGACCGCGGGCAATGAGACGCGTGTCAAGGCGGCGAGAGGCGAGACCGACGGCTGGAGGCAGGTGCAGGTGGAGCTGAATGAGATGGATCAGGCATTCCAGGTCAGCCAGCCAAGCACAAAGGGCTCACCAGGTGCCGTGTGTGGATACTTGTGTGGCTTGTGCCTGCCTGCCTGCCTGCCTGCCTGTCTCCCTAGATTGGCTTCTGGGTGTCCCACACTGGCGAGCCAGCGGCCCCCGACGCTCCGACGGACCTCTTCATTGCTATCGACGACATCGCTGTCAAGGCCGGCCAGTGCGCCCCCTGTCCGTTCCTGAGAAGCCATGGCCGTCTGCAGGATTCCACCAACCCCGTCCTCCGATCGGCCAGCACCTTTTGGCTCCGCTCTGGCTTCCAGAACGGCAAGAGCACCTTCAGCAACGGCCCTCTCTTCGTCTTCTGGTCGACCTTGTCGGACAGCTGGAAAGTTGCCTACACGGCAGGAGGCACCAGCGAGCCCGTGGTGATTGCCGAGACGCTCGGCGTCGACAGCCCCATGCTCTCCCTCCCGCCCATCGACAGCGACTGGGTGCTCGTGTCGGGCGGGGAGCGGCTCAACAGCACTCTGACCAACGTGCGCATCACGTGTGAGAGCTACATCCCCACCAGCGAGGACATCGCCTGTGACTTTGAGAATGGGTTCTGCGGCTGGGAGCAGGACTCAGAAAACGACACGCTTGACTGGAGTCTGGAGGTGGCGGCCGGCAAGCTGCGCACGGCAGACGGGGGCGAGGCCTTGACCGGCGACCACACCATGTCTTCGTCCGGGGTGCTCTATGCGTTCCTCTATGTTGGCCCTTTTGGCGTTGTCGACGGGCGGGAAGAGGGCCTTGGGCGGCTGATCTCGCCTATTCACTCAGGATCGGACGACAACAAGGTAAGGTACACACACGCGAGAGAGCCCCCTATCGCACGGATCCCTCCCTCCCCCCCCC
>CDMY01000405.1:196438-219918 GCA_001179505.1 Vitrella brassicaformis | reverse complement strand
GGGGGGGGGGGGGGGGCGCATGCATTTCGCTGGATGTCTGGCTGTCTGTCTGTCTGTCTGTCTATGTATCACTCAGGGGAGCCGGTGGTCCTCGAGAACAACGGTGGCAGCACCAGGAGGCTGCAAGCCGCCATGGCAGCTGCCAGCGGTGGTTTGGGGCAACGGAGAGCCTCCGCTGCAGCCATCGAGAGGCGGCTTGTGGGCGACAGACACTATAGCACGGCCAGCAGTAGGAGGGCTGGTGCCTGGAGAGGGGGAAGGGGGGGTCACTGAGACACACACGAGTGCATGCCTACGTGCACGTCTTCGGGTATTTTGTAAACCGCTTCATGCGCATGGTTTCATGCCTGCCTGCCTGCCTGTATGCCTGTCTGTCGATCGGCCAGCGGTCTCGGTGCATCCGAATTCTTTCTAGTGAGGGCGGGCGGGAGGGCGGGACGGGACGGGACCTCAGCGAAAGGGACGCCCTCCCGCTACATCGCATGCCATGCCTGTGAGGGAGGCCGGCTGAAGCCAGCCAGCCAGGCGTGTGGGTTTTGTGGCCTGCCTCAGGCGCCTTTATGCGTCGGTAGGCCGTGGGCAATCCGTGTGGCACACACATACACACATACACGCATACACGCATACATGTTGCTTTCCGTATGTGTGTATGTCGCGTCTCGTCGCATTTATGTTGCTTTCCGAGGGGGGCAATGTATGATTCGTTTCGACTCTATGGTCTTCAGCTGCGTGGTGCTCGTCCACATGAGCTTCTGACAAGCACTACAAAGTGTCTGTCAGCGGCTGATGATGATCATGAGCATGATGTAGCTGAGGACCATATGAGAGTCGAGTAGTGGTGTAGGGAGAGTGAGATTTTCTGTCTGCGTCCGTCCGTCCGTCCGTCCGTCCACATGAGGGAGGGTTGATGGACGCGGTGCATGTGCTGTGTCACTCAGACAACGTTGCAATGCCTGTGTTGGTTGGGGTGGATGCAGTCAGGAGAAATGGGTTGGGTGCGTGGGGCTGACTGCATGCAGACTGCGTGCACGTGGGTGAAAGCCACGAAGGTCACCATTCAACATCAGTCGGACATACACTACATCCATCGGTCGATGGACAAAGAACTACTCCGCACAAGGCAAGCAAACACTGCCCCCCACACACACCGACAGGCGGGCAGGCAGGCAGGCAGACAAGCAGAGGAACTGTACAGGCGTGCGTCGGTCGGCATCTGGTTGCACCTGCAGGAGGGAGCTGAGTGTACAGTGCGTGAACCAAGTTGGTCACTGTACACCTTCATTTGGTCGCCTTTAAATTTGGTCGGCAACAAGCGCTGTCAGCGAGACGCGATGCGCCAGGCGATCGTGGCCACTCGGGGGACGACCGATGATGATGTCGTTCTTCGGTGAAGCTCTGCAGACAACCATCCAGCAGACACAAATCATCCCATCGATGGATGGGTGGATGGGTGGCAATCGTGCGTCGCATACACACACGCAAGGCAGGTAATCAATCGTACCTCAGCGGCATGTGGATCACCCTCACTGTGTAGCCGTGTTCGTGAGCAGCCATCAGTCTGTCCATCTCCACCAGCAGCTTGCACGTCCGTCTTGCCAAAGGCAGAGACGTCTCTTCGTCGCTCTCGCCATCCGCACACAAGCCTGCATCGTAAACACAGAGAACAGAGATTCTGAATAGCCAGGCTGCCCGTACATCGCCTGCACACGGATAGCAGTGCGCACCTCGGCAGCACCCCAGCTCAGATGTCTCCTTTGACTGTGTCAGAGCAGCTGGGCGCGCGACTGAATCCCACCGATGCCGGAAGGCCCGGTTGAGGCGCAGCAACCAGGAGGCAAGGGGCGGAGGCCAATGGCATTCGGCCGGAGACAAGGTGGCCTTGTCTGCGGCTCCATGTCGATCAGGAGCCTCATTCATATCTGCACCACCAGCCACGCACACACTCATGGCAGGACACACACCAACGCGCGCATCACCTCCAAGCAGTTACCTGCAGCTGCCGCCAATTCAAAGTAGGCCTCAGCGGACAATTGCTGGGACAACACAACACAGAGCACATGCCATTGGAAGAGCAGCAAGCGAGAACAGACACACCCATACGTCCCCTACCTGCCTCAGCAGACTGCTCCGTGGGTACGCGAGCACTTCCGTGGACACGACAGGTGTCGCCTCATCATCATCACTATAGCTGCAGTCGCCATGGGCAGGCCAGCGCCCGCGGCTGGTGGGTGAGGGGTGGTGCCTCACCTTGCCAACACAGCACGAGCAGAGGACGAAAGCGGCCCGTCGCTGCAAACACAGCACATGAATCAAATCGGTCAGCCACCTGCACGAAACACCCCACCCACTCAGGTGGCCGACGTACGCACAGACGTACTCACACACTGCAAGTGTGCTGTCGACGTACCCACACGCGTGAAGGCCGAGACCGACGTCGAAGTCAGGCAGTGGACACGTCCCCCCAGAACCGCCCGGGATGAGGTCCGTCAGGGACGCGTTGATCACGTGGACATTGGTGAGGCCGTACTTTTCCTTCGTCTCCTGAACGAACAGGGAAGGTGACACACACACACACACAGACCAACGATTGATTCGCAAGAGCGTCCAAGCGCGCCTACCAGAGCCATCCGACAGGCCACAGCGTTGATCTCCACCAGCCACACAGAAAAGTGAGGAAACAACCGGCCGACGACAAAGCCGAAATGCCCCGCACCAGAGCAGAAATCAACCACACGCAAGCGCCTCTGCAGAGGCAGATCCAGCAGGAGGAAGCTAGCCAGCAGCCACGTCAACTGCTCCTGCTTCCTCTCCACACGATGGGGCGGCAGGCCGATGGCCGAGTCCCTCAGCCCTTCCAGCAGCGAGGCACTCAGCCGAACAAGCGCCTCCAGCTCGGTGTCCGCTCCAGAGAGGATTGGTGCGGCACCACCGACGTCGCCCGAGTGGCTGAGAAGCTCGTCGAACTGAACTGATTCCATCCAACTCTGAAGCCGCTCCAGCGCCTGGACGAACCACGGCCTGGGCACAAGCGCACACACAGGCGGGAGGACGGATGAATGGAATGGTGGCTTTTGGTCGCAATTGAATGAATCCTTACCTATCCCTGACCGCTGACATTGTGGAGACCGTCTGTGGTGGCACTTTGTTGACGGCACTCGCTGTCATGCGCTGTGGAAACTCCGACGACGCGTGAGAGATAAGCGAATCTCCGTGCAGAGAAGATGGGCGCGATTGGACTTCCGCGAAATGCCATATATCAGAGACCAAACGCGACAAAGATCTGCAGCGTCAATGCGCTCCTCTGCGCAGCAGCGGTTTCAGGGAGCACCCTAGGCGGCCTGACGGTGGAGCATGTGTGAGGTTGGAAGGGAGTGCTCATGAAGGTCGCCTTGTTGCTCTCACAATCCCTGACGGCGTCGGTTCACACATACGTGAGTGAGACCAACACACACACGCGCAGACGAGCACAGACCTGCAGCCATCAGATCTTGCACTGGGTGTGTTGCATGGCGTACCTGATGGTGATGCAGTGCCCTCCGTCTGAAGCGGCCGCGTTTGTGCCACTGGCGCCTGTCCGTCGACGCCAGTCAATCAGCCGGCTGATTCGTTCATCGCAGCCTGCTTCCAGCGATGCCGTGCGGGACACCTCGCCCAGCAAATACTACCAGCCCAGCAGATTCTCAAAGGTACGCACCCATCGCCCTGCAGAATGCTCTGACGGAATCCTGCCTGCCTCGTTCCATCAGGTGGGTCGTCGCGGAAGGCGCACCAAGGACGCGTGGCGCTATGAGGACGGCCAGGCACCGCCCGACCCGTGGGATCTGTTCGTGGAGAAGACCAAACCACTGAGGCAACAAACACAGGCAAGAGCGAGCACGAAGCTAGCGGCCAGATGGATCCCTGTCGGTCAACTCTTGTGCCGTCGGCACGAATGGCTGGCTGCATTCATTCATTAGGAGGAGGAGGAGGAGGAGGAGGAGCAGCAGCAGCGGCGCAGCAGCCGGCCGCTGTTCGCCAGGCTGCGGGACGGCCTGCAGAGGACTCTCGAGAGCGACGCCTCATTCCGAGAGCGATACGGCGACAGTGAGGGTGCTGGTGCCAGGGTGTGTGTGGTGTATGAGGGGTCCATGGATGACTTTGTGGAGATCGGGTCGATCATGGGCGCCCATGGCGTGGTCGGGCAAGTCAAGGTCAGGAGCTCAACTGACTTCCCACAGGACCGCTTCGGACGGCCCGGTGAGCTGAGCAGGTGCATTGTAGCGGAGTGCGTGGACATCCATAGACACACACGTCTATGTGGGTTGATTCCTAGGTGTGCAGTATCTGAAGCCCCGCACATCGGCGGCGCCACAGCCGGTAGCCCTTACCCAGTGCCGCAAGGCGGGCCAAGACGATGTGTTTGTCGTGCAAATCGCTGGGGCTGACACCAGGTCACCGCACCATCAGCAACACGTACTCACCTTGCTCCACGTGTCAACTGCCTGTTTGCCTCTCACTCAGAGAGGACGCCATTCGGCTGACGGGCCTCACTCTCTACGCCTCTCAGCGCGACCGGCCGTCCTCACTCGACGAGGCATCGGAGGTCTATGTGCCCGAGCTGCTGGACATGCAGGTGTACATCGACTGGGGTGCGTTCGCTGAGGAGGACGAAGCGCTGGCGGCGGCCATGCCGGAATGCCTGGTGGGGAAGAGAGAGGTGTAGACAAAGCAGCGCAGAGGGGAGGGCATGGCATGGATGGCCGCGGTGCGGTATGCGCCCTCTTTCTTCTCTAGGTGGGTCGGATTGTCGACTATGTTCCTGGATCGGAAGCCACACAAAGCAAGGTGAGACACGAGGGAGGCAGGGAGGCAGGGAAGGTGGGGAGGACACGGCAGCGAGCGGTTTGACATGTGATGTGAGTGGATGCAGGAGCTGGGGGCCATTCGTGAGGACATGCTGCTGATAGAGATGGATCCATCCTTCGACAGAACCGTCATTGACCATTTCTACCAACAGCTCAGCCAAGAGACCGAAATCGATGGCTTCACAAACCCGAGCAGGTGGGTTCATTAGTGCCGTGCGTGGTGTGATCAATCGTCCCCCCATCCCTCTATCTATCCCTTTCTGCGTGTGCGTCTGCGTGTGCAGTGTGGGAGGAGGTGTGCAGGTGTGGGAGTGTGAGTTCTGTGCAATGGAGTTCGCCACAGAGCAAGAGGCGGTGCACCACGAGCGGCTGTGCGAGTACAGGCCTGCCGATGACGATGATGCACAGGAGATCTCCCGGTCGCCTGTAGTCAGGTACAGTGAGCACGGGGCGGCCAGCCACACCATACATATCAGAGGCAGGCTACGCCAGGCCAGGCCGCATATGTATGGTGTGTGTGTGTGTCTGTCCTCTCTCTCAGGGCCTTCATCCCTTATGTGGTGCCAGACATTGTGACGTCCATCGACACAGAGGCGAGACGCCTGTGGCTAAAGCCGGTGGATGGGATGTTCCTCAGCTCGTTTGCACCGCCTCGTTCTGCGGGGTTGGGGGGGACTGATTGACTGACACGGATGCGTGTGTGTGTGTTTTTGTGTGACCGACTGGATGTATGGATTGAGATGAGCATCAACTCACAATCGTTCGGTCCGTCAGCCCCCCTCACTCACCAACCAATTGTAGTCCTGTAGCTGAACGGACGGCACTGTGTGTACGCAGCAAAACACTCACACGGGCAGGGAGGCAGGCGGGCACACGAGCAGGCGGGCAGGGAGGAAGGGAAGAGGTGGCAGGAGAGAGAGAGAAGGAATATGTTGGGGAGAGAAAGGGCTGGGCTGCACGAATTACAGACAGCTACCCAACCAACCACCCAGACAAAGGACCAAACGGGTCACCGAGGCATCTCAGACAAGGAGAGGAGAGGAGAGGAGAGGACATGATGTGACAGACAGACAGACAGACACCCACGCATTCACTCACACACTAGTCAAATAGGGGCACGCAGGCAGGCAGACAGACAGGCAGCAGGGACTGACTAGCTGTGTGCATTGCATATCTGTCTCTGTACTCTTCCCTCCCTCCATCCAGCCGTGTCCATCCGTCTTTTTGTGTACAGATCCGTACACATCGAGACACTTCAACACCACATGTGATGTGCACACGCCACGCCCAACCTGCACACACTGATCATTACACCCGGTGTATGCAATGCGCCCCAATTACCCGCCCGCCCGCCCGCCCGCCCGTTCATACACACCACACAATGCAAATCGCACGCTCACGACCACTAGGCCTGCCTACCACTATGCCGTCAGGTCGGGCCGGTCGGTCAGCACTCGAAGACCCAGTTCTCCGGCAGCTGTGGGATGGTTTTATTGTGTTTGTAGTCCAGCCCATAGCCGAGGGGGAAAAGGTGGGTCTGGCCGTCTGGCAGTGCCCATGGCTGGCTGAGCGTCTGGCAGGGGTGTCGTGGCCAGGGGAAGGAGAGTGTGCCGCTGAAGTCAAAGTCGCCCAGAAGCAGGTCGGCGATGCCGTTGCCGCCCTCACTGCCCGGCAGCCAGGCGGCCATGAAGGCATGCGACTTGTTGATGTACTTGTTGACATACAGAGGCCGGCCAGACAGCAGAATCGTCACCGTCGGCAGCTTCGACTTCTGCAGCATGTCCAACGTCTCGAAGTCAGCCACATGCCTGAAGGAGCCATACATATGTAATGTCCGTCCACACACACACACAAATGAATGAATGGAGACAGACAAGCGAGAATGGCTTCGTTCGTGTCTCGCTCGTCAGTCACCTGGTGCCGTGGTCGAGGCTGCGTGATTTCTCGGGGTCAGCGAGGTCGCCCTTGATCTCTGCGTACGGCTCCTCGCCCGTCACAAACACGGCCAGGTCGTACTCGCTGTAGTCCTTCACCCACCCCGTCTCAGAGAAGGTCGCCGACCCACCCCGCTTCTTCATCTCCCTCCTGAGCGCCTCGAAGACAGTGGTGGCCTGGGGGAAGTCGGCCTGCTCGATGTTCTGGCCGAACAGATCCAAGGTCCAGCCGCCCATCATCTTGGTCTTGTCGTTGGCGGCGGGGCCAGCCACCAGCACCCTCATCTGGGGCTTGATCGGCAGCGCCTTCCTATGGTTCTTGAGCAGCACCACCGACTTGCGCACGGCCTCCCGTGCGACCTGCCGGTGCTTCTTGTTATTGAAGTACTCTGTCCGGCCGGCGTATTTGCGTTCGGAGGGCCGCTGCCGAGTGGTGCGTGCCCTGGGGCCCATGAGACCCAGCCGCATTTTGGTTCTGAGGACCCGCCGTACGGCGTTGTTGAACCGCTCCTCGGGCAGCTCCCCGGTCTCGACGGCCTTCTTGATGCCGGACATGAGCTTCTGGTAGTCACCATACCTATCATGCCATGTCAACCACACACAGCACACACACATGCGATGCGGGCGTCTGCAGCTTAGCTTGTGTGTGCCTGGGGGACTGACTGACTGACTGACCCAACGAGTAGCTGGTCGATGCCGGTGCCGATAGTGGCGGGGCAGTTGTCGACACTGCACCCCGGGACGGCGTTCCACACCCAGCCGTCGAAGTCGCTGATGACGAAGCCCTGAAAGTCCATCATGCCCTTGAGGACCGCACTGTTGAGGAACCAGTTGCCGTGCATGGAGGTCCCGTGGTAAGCCGTGTAGGAGGGCATGATCGACTGCACCCCCGCCTCGATGCAGGCCACGAAGGGCAGCCCGTGGACGTCCCGGAACTCCTCCTCCTCCAGGTGCACGTCGCCGTATGTGATGCCCTTGCTTGACGCCCCGTCGCCGATCCAGTGTTTGCAGGTGGCGATGACGTGGGCGTCGCTGAGGAAGTCCTTGTCGTTGTTGGGGTCGCCCTGCAGCCCCCTCACCATGGCGAAGGCCATGTTCTTGACACGCTGCGGGCTCGACGAGTAGCTCTCGTACGTGCGGCCCCACCGGATGTCTCGCGCAACGGCCACGGTGGGGGCCTCCGTCCAGTCAAACCCTGCCGGGCGGGAAGCAGAGCAGACACACCCACGCCACAGATATCACTGGCCGTTTTAGTTTTGTGTGTTACTGACTGACCTGCGACTGCCATCTCAAGTGCGGTGGCTTCGCCGACCCTCCTGGCCAGGTCGGGGTCGTTGGCGGCCCCGATGGCGATGTTGTGTGGGAAGATTGTGGCGCCCTTGATCATCGTGTTGCCGTGCACGGCGTTCGTCACAAACATCACCGGGATGCCGTCCCCAACCTTGAGCGACTCGTCATACAGCTGGTCGAACAGCTTCAGCGTGTCCTTCAGGCTCATCCCGTGGGGGGGCCGCGGGATCTGCGCCGCCCCGGCCGCCGTCAGCTTGAGGTTTTCGACGGTGGTGCGGAACTGCACGAGAAAGATCAGCTGGCCGATCTTGCTGTCCATGCTCAACGTCGGTATCAGCTCGTCCAGCGCCTCCTCGATCTTCTCGTCCTCCCTCACAGGATTGTTCGGCCGCGGCCACCCGCAGCTCTTGGGCCCGCTGACGATCTTCTTGCCCGATTCGGCCATGGTGTGGCCCTTCTCTGGCCCGCCCTCTGCGAGGCTGCATTGATTGGAGTCACCAAAGTAGGTCCACCCCCAGCAGTGGCCGTCCATCTGGCACTTGGCCTGGCAGTCCTGTGGCGAGTAGGCCGTCGTGGCGGCGATCTCGAAGCCGCTGAGGTGCCTGTCGCTGGTGTAGCACGCCCCCAGTGACGTGATGGGCCGGTCCTCGCCCCACCTGCGATAGAACTCGGTCACGTTCTGCACTTGCTTGATGGCGTCCATCAGGTTGTGGGCCGCTTGGTTCTTCTTGGAGGCGAACGCACGCACCTTGTTGCCCTCAAAGGGCGACAGGGGAGAGGGTGCCGGGGCAGCTGCAGCGGCGCTCATCATATGAGCGGGCGGTGGCCCCGCGCCGCTTGCAACGACGTCGGCGAAGGCGAAGTCTTCTCGTAGTGGGCGGCCAGCACTACTCCTTGGTTCGCTTGCGGCTGAGAGGATACAAACGATGAGGAGGTAGGGGGCGGCAGCAGGGCCGCTTCGAAGGGTCCCTCTCATGATGGTGGCAGGTAGCCTATATAGAGTGTGTGAAGTGGCCTTGTCGCCCTCTCGGGACCAGGTCCACCTCTGGTCAGCCCTGCGCCGTCGCATTGACAACGCTCCCGCTCCCACTGTTTCTTATTTCATAGCTACTTACAGTGACCTTCGCAGGTTTCTTCCAGCTTGCCAAACATGGAGTTCCATTCGCATCGCCTTCACCGATGGGACGATGCCCGTGAGAGGCGCCTGGCGGCGTTCAGGCGGGAATTCGGCCTCAGGATACAGCAGATTGCCATGGACCTCAGGATGTGAGTGAGCTGCTTCACCTCACCCGCCGCTGGAGCGCTCTGTGCACAGATCTCTGCGTGTGTTGGTTGTGTGCGTGTGTTGGTTGTGTGTGTGTGTGTGTGCGCGTCAGGGAGCAGCCGAGCATATCGACGGCGTTGCTGTTCTTCCAGCGCTTCTACACGCTGAGAGAGCCGTCAGAGCTCGATGCATGGGTGGGCACAGCACAACCAACAGGCAGGCAGCAACGTGGCTGACTGTATGCTGCCCGTGGTGGTGGGTCCGTGTGGTGTGTGCAGCGCATCTTGCCTCCGTGCCTCTTCCTGGCGGCCAAGGTGTGTGAGGACGGCAAGAAACTCAGAGGTAGGTAGGCTTCACACACACAAGCACGAAGCCAACAGTTGCGAGAGAAATGCACTCACGCTGTGTTGGTTCCCTGCGGTGTGTGTGATTGTGATATGTCAGAAATCATCAACTGCTGTGAGCACTTTCGCACGGACGGCAAGGGAAAGACCCTCCAGATGGAGGAGGTACCAAGCAGTACTCACTCAGTCGCCCATCTAGGTGTGCATTTGCCATGTGTGTGTGTGTGTGTGTGTGTGTGTCCGTCTGTCTGTCTGTCTGTCCGTCTGTCGTCCAGTACTGGAAGAGCCGTGACGAGGCGCTGCATTTGGAGCAGATGGTCATCCGCACACTCTCCTTTGACCTCGACATGACCAAGGCATACACACTGCTGCTCAACCTCGCCGTCATGCTCGGTGGGCGGCTGGGAGGGTGGGTGCCCACACAATGAATGCACACCGCCAGACGGCATGTGGGGGGTCATGGATGGATGGATGGATGGGTGCAGGCCGCATCGACGGCTCCAGCGGGCTGTCGACCACTGGCAGCCACTCCCTCATCCCCTCTCTAGCCTGGACCCTCATCAACGACCTATTCTGCTCATCTCTGTTCGTGCACTACCCCCCAGACCTGGTCTGCCTGGCAGCCGTCATCGTCACCAAGAGGCTCGCCCAGACAGAGGAGTTTGGCCGGGTGCTGGCCACCCGCTCGGAGGACCGGCCGTGCGAGGGGCTGGCTATCGATGACCAACACATCTGGGAGGCAATCAGGTGCTGACTGAACAAGACCGACCAGCATGGGTCGCCTTGTCCATCTCTTATAAGTTGCCTTGCCACGTGCTGCAGGCTGCTTGCGCAGAATGGCGTTGACGTGACCCGCAGGACCTCGATTGCGCAGGAGGGCAAACAGGGTCCGAGCGCGCGAGCCATGGGTGGCACTGAGGGGGCGGGATCAAGCCCCAAGCGCCGGAGGGTCGAGGGCAGGAAGGTGGGAGAGGGCCAGGACCGGGGCGAGGGGGACGCACCGGCCGCTGCAGCGGGAGCTGATGAGATGGCCGTGGATGCGGTGGGGCAAAGGAGAGAGGAGGAGATAAGTGAGCCCATCGCCACACTGAGAGGTAGGTATGATGTGTCCATCAATCCAGATGCATCCTTTGGTCGATGTATTGGGTTGTGTGTTGTGTGTGTGTGTTCGCACCTTCTCAGAGCTGTGTGGCCGCGTCATCGAGTTTTACCTTGACGCTTATGGCAGTGGCGACAGCGCAGCAGGGGCAGGAGAGGGGGAAACACAGACAGGATGTACCGTCAGACAAGAAAAAATGGCGTGAGCGGGGCGAAGATATTCTAATGGTGGTGGCTGTGCGACTGGCTTGATTCTTTGTCTGCTGCCATCGAGGCCGAGCTTACTTCCGGTGCATATGTGCACCGAGGGAGCAGACTCGATGGCGGCGGGTGCAGAAAAGAAAGTCAGCACGTGGTGCTGCTTTGGTGCGGACGGACAACAGCTAGCTATTAAGTCACCATGTGTGTGAATCGACATGATATAACATGATGGACGTGTCAATACATCACCAACCAGTGTCGTCTCGCCTCACCCCGTCGACAGAAAAACAACACGGCAGGCAGTCACGAATCACTCAGTCCAAATGCCTGCCATCATCCTACTAGCCAAAGACAAACCCTTCCCGCCCTCCCCGCTACATCTCATCTCATCTATCTGGCGCTCCCACGTGCAAGGAAAACCCATGACGACCTGCTCAACACACACGGACAGTATCGCTCAGACGGAAGCCATCTCGGTTGGTGGGCTGGTTGGTACGCACCGCACCTTGAGTGACTGAGAGGCACATGGGCGAGCTGACAGAGGAGGAATCATCATCGTCACTATGCGACGAACCACCACCTGCACCTGCACGCATTCGGACATTCATGAGCACACGCAGTGTAGCGATGTGTCTGCCTGTTCACTGTGTGTGAATGTTATGTGTGTGATATCACCCACCTGCATCCTCCCTCGCCATGCCCACTAGTACTTTCTTCCGCCTGAACGGCGGCCCTGCGCCATTGCCAGTGCTGCCCTTCCTCTGCTGTGCGCTGCCAGCGGTGCGAGACACCGGTGCGGGAAAGGTGTAGGCAGCCGGCAGCCCCCTCTGCACGTGTGCGTAGGTAACCCGATACCGGTCAACAATGCTCGGTGCGGGTGCGACCGGACCGCCCTCGCTGTCAATCTCACCCTCTGCTGACGACGATGAGGGCGGCGGCAGTGCGCCCGGCGGTGGGAGTGATGAGATGGTCACTGGCTGGGAGGGGTCGTTGAGACGCTCGTTGCTGGCGAGGGGGAGTGGGAGAGGGCTCTCATCGCCTCTTCTGCTGATGGCTATGGCTGGGGAGTCCATCTGCACCAGGGCATCGATCGCCTCATCAATCTGCGGCAGCATCAGCGGCGACCCGCAGTCCTCCTCTCCCTGACACGCCTCATCGCTTCTCGAGCATGGCGGTGGGCTGCCCGCCGCCTCGGTCTCATGGGCAGCTTCAGTTGCTCTCCCCGGTTTCGGCACCAGCTGCAGATCGGCAAGCACCAGCTGGCGGCCCCACGCCACGGACCGCAGGACGTCCATGAGGTTGTCCATGCCCCGCAGCATACTGGCGTGCTGGTCGACCGATGAGGGCGACAGGGGGTGAGTGTGAGTGTGGTCGGAGGGCGCCATGATGGATGGCGATTGCGGGCTGACGGGGCTGTCCCGCGCCGCGGTGGACGAGGCGGCCGTGACGGAGAGAGCGGCGGCAGAGGGCGTACTGGTGAGGCTGGGGGAGTGGGACAGGCGGGCGGACGACGACTGCTGCGATAAGGGGGAGCCGCGAGACGTCTGCACACACGCACCGACACGAGCGAACGAACACCAAACATTCTTATTAAAGAGCAGCGCCGCCACTTTACTAATTACTGGGTGCATACCAGACATACCAGGCGGATGGCGTGTGCGAAGTCGAGCCACCTGAGGTCGCAGCGGGACGGCTGCAGCTGGTCATACACCATGACGATGGACGTGGCATAGAATCTGTAGCACCACTGGTGCGCAAACCATTCCCTGCAGACACAGACAGACAGATGTCAACCGCGGCAACACTCAAAGTGACCGTCCTTTTCATGGTCTTGGCTGCCCCCCCTCAATCAGTTACTTTAGTTTGACGAGTTTGTCAAGGAGTGCTATGGCGAGGTCTCCATTGTCCCGCAGGAAGCGCAGCAAGAGGTCGACCAGCTCGCCGTCCGTCAAGTCCTTGCCCTCACTACGGCTCACCTGCATGCCGCCCTGCATGATTCACACGTGAGACACACAGGGGAGAAGGGAAGTGGGATGGTGACGGACATAACGAGGGTTGCGGCGTGCGGGTTCGGTGTATGTCCACGGGTAGGGCACCGACCAGTTCATCTGCGAAGAGCATACCGCCTACGGACAGCCCCATCGTCCACTGAGTGGTGCTCTTAGACACCTGCCGAGCCGACACACACATGTATTACATACACGAATCTCCTCCCCGTCTGTCTCCCTCTCACCTGTTCCTGTCTCCAGCTCTTGATGAGCGCAAACGCGTCCGCCCGGCAGAGCGGCTCCCCTCCGCCACTCGTAAGGCCCAGCCTCAGCGGCACCCCCACCGCCTCCCTCAGCAGCTCCTCTAGACTCAGCTCACGCTTCATCTGCTTCTTCATGGCCAGCCACCGCGCCACCAACGCCTCCCTCTCAGCCAGGTCCTTGGACGCACACGCCACACGCGCCATGAAGGCCGGGTCGCCCGGGTGGCACCCCAGCCACCCGCTGCCGAGCTTCAGATCCGCTATTGCCGGACGGTCGTAGCCAAAGGTGAAGTCCTCCAACTGACGACGAACACAGAGGTCGGGAACAGAGCGTGAATGAAGGAATGATGGCGCATGTAATCAATCGTTTCCCTTTTCCTTCCATACTCACTTTGATGGATGGAAGAGCCCTGTCATCTCCCTGCACCGGCGTCCATGTGTTGTCAACAGGGACACCGTCACGACCACCGACAGACGAAGGGGCCGACGGAGTGGGCGGCAAGTCATGCTGGTGCCTGGCCCTGTTGACGGACGCCAGCCGTGCGACGGGCGTGACGCCCCTGAATGAGGGGATGAGGTGCTGCTGCTCCAGGTAGGCCAGCGTCCGCACCTCCTGCAGTTGGTCCTTTGTCAGCTGCACCGCCTTGGACAGCCGCCCATGCACCGCACGCCCTGTGGTCAATGCCCGCTCCCCCTGCAGCGCGGCCGCCCGCCTCACGCGCTGGTAAAAGTCGCATTCCGACGTCAGCTCCGCGTTGAAGATCTTGTACACGAAGCCGTGCTGCATAGAGGCACGCAGGCAGGCAAACAATCAGGCGGCCAAGGCAAGGTGAAGACCGCCTTCCTGCGTGCTTGTGCCGTGGTGTCTGTTGGTCCCCCACCCCACTTAACCTCGTCAGTGAGCAGCAGGGGGGAGCCACCGGCCTTGGATGACGACGATTTCGGCCTTAGGATCACTGCCGCCTCAAGATCCTGCATGCAGGTCCAACCGAACATGGCATAGCGAATGTCACAGATCGATGTTCTCAGCTGAGGCGCAACGGACGTTTCACTCCGCATGTTCGTTGCCTCCCTCACCTCGTTGTATCGGCGATTTGCGCAGCCGAGAATGCCTGTCCAATACCTGCATGTGCCATCAACACAACACACACCAGACGAAAGCAGATGGGATGGGCAGCATGAGTGTACGGAAACGTGCCTGTCGCTTCCCATCCATCTGTTGTCCTCACTTGTGTGTGTCGCTGTCGGCAGCCTGGCTCTTCAGGTAGTCCAGCAGCCCCTGCACGCCGTTCGGTCTGCTCTCCTGTTGCTGTTCCTGATCTATCCGTTGGTCTGCACGTGCATCTGATGCAATTCTGTCACTCAGGCGGGACACCCACCCCTTCATGATGACGGCATCTTGTTCCTCGCTGCAAGACAGAGATGCATCCATCCATGTAGAAAGCCATGTGAAGCTGTTTGTCGTGCGCTTGAGGCAGATGTTACCTTGTATCAGTGCCACGGCTGGACTCTACACTTGTGGCAGCCTCTAGAGCGGGGGGATAGGGTGTAGGGTTTCGGGCTTAGGGTTTCGTGTTGGGAAGAAGCGACGAAGAAGCCCAGCTTCCATCGCGAGGATCGCTCACTGGAAACGGGGCGCGGTTGTCGTGATTGTGATTGTTTGAGAGAAGCATGTAGTTGAATTGACACTCAGGCAATCAGTCAGTCCGTCGGTCAGTCAGTCAGACTATCACAGCACATCGGTACCACGTCGTCAGCCAAACACCCGTCCGTTCACACGAACTCACACACATGACACATGCAGCAGATAAGAGCATAACACAATGCAATGAGTGAATGATTGGATGATGGAATGCACAGCAGTCAGTGAGTCAGTGAGGGAGCGTGCACGTCAGGCAGGCAGGCAGACAGGGTGAGCCCATCCGAGATCGATAAAAGGGCGATCTGATCAGTCATCTCCTCCCGCCTCTCCCTCTTTCCCGCATATCTCGTGTGTGTGTGTCGTCACCCCTCTCTCTCGCTCTCTCCCTCTCTCTCTGGTGGATTAAGCAGGTCGGTGAGTCAGGAAAAGGCAATCAGGTCAGACAGACAGGTAAGAGAGCAAGTGTCTGTCTGTCTGTCCACTGGGTGTGTTTCAACTAGCGTCTGCCTGTCGTCCCTGTCAGCCGCCATGGGAGGGTAGCAACGCGATCCCCGTCCGAAGACGACAGACGAATACGTGGATGATCCGTGTGTGTGTTTCGACGACGATGGGGTTGCCACCTCCTAACCATGGCTGGCTGGGACGCTGGCTGGGTAATACCGAGTCTAATCAACACTAGCTGAACTCCCTGACACTGGCCCGGCCCCCATTAGGCAAGCGATAAAGCGAGCGCCCCGTGCGATCGGTCGGTCGATGTACCGTACCCGTACCACCATCAGTCAGTCAGGCTTCCTTACACACACATTGCATGGGTGGGTGGGAGGTGTTGTGTTGTGTTGTCTGGTGTTGTGAGTCGGTGTGTCAGACCGGTGTGATGTCTTAGACCAAAAGAACATGACATCCATCCAGAAAAGAGTATAGAGGGACGGCTGTGCTGTGTGTGTCTGTCTGTCTGTCTCTTGTCTATGATACATACACACACACCAGACGCACCGCACGCACTCACCCACATTCACATTCACACACACGCACGCCGTCTTGTCCCCTCTCCCTAGTCTCTCTGTCTTCCTCTGAGGGACGTCACTCGCCGAGCTGCCCACTATGTCGACCGTCGAGGGGCGGCCATCTCTCTCTGTGTCCCGGTGTGTGGGTGTTAGATACACACATGCACGTCCTAGATATGACAGACAGACAGCCATACATACTCACACACACACACACATGGGTGTGAAGGGGAGGGGGAAGGGGGGAGGTGCGGGAGGAGGTACCAACGGCGCTGGAATGGTGACATCGTGATCAATACAAAAACGTCCATCCACCCATCCATCCATCAGTCGGTAAGTCAGGCAATCGATCACTCGTTCGTTCGTTAGCAGTCGGTTCGATCTGTCGCCACACAACTTCAATCAATAGAGGAATACACGCGCACACGTACACATATGATCGCCCACCGTTGAAAACCATCCGATCGGCAAATCCCGTCCGCCCCAACCAACACAACAGAACACAACACCCTCCCGTCCACCCATCCCCTCAACAATCAATCCATGTAAGCCATGTGCAGGATGCACCTCAGCTCTCATATAGCAAGTACACACACATCAGAAGCAACGCAACCAACTACCACCCGCCCCTCCCCTCTCTGCGTCGCGCCCCCTCCTTGTGTCCACCAATCTCTCGAGCAGGGAAGCAATCTCCGTCTCTCTCCCCGTCTGTGTGTCTGCGGGTGTACATGGCTTCAAATCTCTACCTCACTAGTCACCATGTGTGGGGCGGGTGCGCTCGTGGCCACAGACACAGGCTGACACCTCTCACGCGCCGCACCAGCAGTCCCACCGTTCCCGCCCCCACCCAGCCCCTCTGAGCTACCGGAAGGGCTCGCATCGGTCGAGGGAGACGCCACCCCGCCATTCGGCAACGAACTGTTGAGCTTCGCTCCTCCGTTATCCCCACTCTCCTCTCCCTCTTTGCTCACGCTGCTGTCGGCCTGCGTGCCGTTCTTGGTGTTGCGCAAAGATGGCGACCAGCTGGGCCGCCGGGCGCCATCGGGCGACCCGGAACGGGCCGGGAGTGGGGGCGGCTTGCGCTTGGCCTGCTCTGTCGATGTGGGTGCGGGCGGTGTGTCGTCTGGTGCGGGGTGGTGGTTGGGTGTGGTGCTGCTGGCGGCATTGGCGTTGGGGCTGTTCTGTTGGTAGTTGTCGAACAGGCGCTGCACGCTTGGCGCGAGGCTCTTGTTGGGCGGCCCATTCTTGATGAGAGGCGAGAGGGGCTGCGACGTGGAGCGTGCTGGGACGGAGTCACGGTGGCGTGACTCGGCCTGGGGGAGGGGGGTCGGGGGGATGTCTGAGGTGGACGAGCTCCGCAAGGTGCCAGGGTGGGCCGGCAAAAAGTCCTCGTCATCGTCTTCATACTCGCACCACCGCTTCTTCTTGGGCTTGTCCTTCTCACTCTCGGCGGCCACCGGTGCAGCTCCTGCTGCGTCCTTCTTCTTCTGCACATCTTCAGTCTTCCCGGCTTGCTTGCTCTCCGCTGCTGGGGCAGCTGCTGGGGTAGCGACCGTCTTGGCGCCCTTGTTGTCGTCGACCCGTGGTGGCTCGTCAGCTCCCTTAGCCCCTTCATCCGCAGGCTGATGCACATGCACGCCATTCTCAGCGCCGCCCTTTTCCTCATTCGCCACGGCCGCCGCAGCAGCAGCAGTAGCCGACGCCTGCGGCTGCTGCTCGTTGGACGTGCTCTCTGACGGCGGCACGGGGCTCTTGGGCGACCTCGCCCCATCGCTTGCATTGCCCCCACCCGCTCTCTTGCTCTCCTTGGGCCGGTTCAAAATCTTGCGCCCCTTGGATCCCTTGGACGTCTGCCCCTCTGGGTGGGGCGAGGTCGGTGTGGGCGTGAAGGCCGACGATCCCCGGTCGGTGGACGGGCTCTGGGGCGGCAGAGAGGTGTCCAGCGGTGGGGGGTGGTAGCCCGGCCCCCGAGGACGGATCGGCGTGTGCATTGGGCGCATGGGGGCCTGCTGGTAGGCAGCATAGAGGCGATCGGCGGGGTGGACGAGAGAGGGGTCGACGCACGGCATCGGCTGGATGAACGGCGTGGCGTGCACAAAGGCCGGGGCGTGGGGGTGGACGAAAGCGGCCGGGGCGACCACTGCTGTCGGCACCACCGGGTGACTGTTGTACTCATACGGCAGGTCGGTGTCGACGGGCACATTCGGGTAGGGGGCGAAGGGCTGCTGGTGGTGTGAGGGAGGAGACCCAGGCATGAGTGGCGGGGAGGCGCTCATGGGCCCACCCGCCTCCATGAAGGGGGGCGACGGCACAGACGGTGGAATATGGTTGCAAGCAACCATTGGGACATGGGGGTATCCTGGCGACGACGAAGACGACGCAGCGACGATGGCCGGATCGTCAGCCATCACGCCATCGGTCGGCGACGACGGCTGGGGGCCCTGCTCATCCTGTCGCTGCTGCTGCTTCTGCGGCTGCTCCTGCTGTGAATGCTGATGCTGCTGGTAGTGGTGGCACGACACTCCTTTCTCGGCATCGACCTTTCGCTGGGCGGCGTACAGATGCTCCTCAGAGGGAGGGGGCTTGCTCGGTCTGGTCGAGATGGCGCTCTCATAGATGGCCGCTGCTGCGACGGATGACGGCGAAGACTGAACCTGCCGATCGGCCGATGATGCAGATGCCGCAGCCTTGGCGTCACGATCTCGCTCTCGCGTATCTGGCTTGTCGTCCTCGAGTACATCTGGGGGCGGGGAGGATGGAATGCCGGCCCGCCGCTCCTGAGTCACGGTGGACGGCGGTGGACGGGGCGCCGACGAGAGGGGCGGGAGGGGCGGCACCTCAGTGGTGCTCGGTAGCTGCCCCTGGTGTTGGTGCTGCGACTCATTGGGGTGTGCGGAAGTGTATTCGTTCCACTCTTTCTCCATCTTGGCCGAGATGCTCTCCTGCCGTCCCAGGTCGGGCCGCGCCGCCCCTGCCTCGTTCGCCCCCGCCTCCCCGACCTCGCCCCCCTGACCGCTGCGATGCGCCGATGGAGCGGACGGCTGCCACATGGGCCTGCTCGGCACCACCGGCGGCAGCCTGCTCTTCCCCCCACGGCCACGGCCGCCACGGACCGACTCCTTGGCAGACGGCCGCCTGTGTGGGTCCTCTCGGTGCTGATGCCCGTGCTCCACGCCGCTTGCCGCGCTATGCGTGTGTTGGCCTCCTCTGCCCGATCCAGCGCCGCCGCGGAAGGGCCGTGGGGGGCCGCTGCCTCCTCGGTGGGTGTTGGAAGGCGGTGGGCGAGGGCGGGTCGGGTGCGTGGGTGTGCTGGGGTGCGAGTGGCTGTCAGACATGGAGGCCGGCACCGACGGGGGATGAGACACCGACGGATGGTGGGGACCGTCAGCCTGAACACACACACACACACGGATGTGTCACACACCGATTCGTGTGATTGTGTCCTCCCTCACTCACTGACCTCTTTCTGTCCCCCCTGTGCGTCGTCGTCCCTGCCAGACCCCTCACTGGCCTGCCGACTAATGCCCCCGTCGCTCCTCCCGCTGCCACGAGCAGCGTGCCCACCCCTCCCGCCGCTGCCGCGACCCCTGTCAGCGGCACCACCACCGGCACCGGCACCGGCACCACCCCCCACAGGCCGGTAGTAAGACACCGTGTTGCGCCTCTCCATCCCGCGGCTGGTGCTGCGGGTGGTGTTGGGCGTGTTGGGTCTGGGCGAGGGGGGCTTCTGCCGCGTGTGGGGGGTCGACGCAGGCGAAGGGATGGGCAGGATTGTCGGATGAGACGGCGTCTGGGCGGCGTCGTGCGATTTGGAGAAGGGCTGAGGGTCAGACGATGCAGGTGCTGGCACTGCTGATGGCGGTTTGGTGGGCGCGTCAGGTGAGTTGGTGGTGGGTTGGGGCTGTTGCTGCTGTTGCTGATGCTGCTGTTGGTGGTCTTGCGGGGCCTTCTGCTGCTGCAGTAGTTGTTGCTGCTGCTGCTGCTGCTTGCGTTCGAGCTTCTCCTGGCGCTCCTCCTCTTTGCGACGAGCATCCTGCACAACGACAAGTGACAAAGGACACGGTGGGTCGGATTGTCGCTCGCCTGCCCGTGTGTCTGTGTGAGCGCCTTATGTCGGTACCTGAATGGGCTTGCTGAGTGTCGGATGGGCGGCGAAGTCCTCAATGGCGTCGTCGGCACCCCCTTCGCCCGCCTCCTGGACATGCAACACACACACAACACAACGGAAAACCAGTCCGTCGTAGAATGATAGAAAGGAGCTGTGCTGTGTGGTCCCTCTCTCCCTCGTGTGCTGTGACGCAGGTAGGCTGGTCGGTCGGTCACTCACATAGTCGTCGGCCGCAGCCTGGCCCTTGCCCCCCTTCTTGCTGCCCTTCCGCTTCTTCTTGGCCGCGTCGACAGCCACCTGAGCCTCCTCCTGCTCTGCTGCTCCTGCCGCTGCTGATGGCGATGGCACTGCTGCTGGCGCAGGTTTGGCGGCCGTCTTGTCCCTCCTGGTGTGGAGCTGTTGCTTCTTCTTGCTGGCCTTGCGGCCCTGCTCGCCGCCCAGGATGAGACTCATCTCTTCGTAGCGCTTGGTGGCCCGACGCTGAGCGAAAGAGAGAGTGAGTGAGTGAGTGAGCGGTGTGGTGTGTTGTGTGCCGTGAGTCGCGTCGTGTTGGGCTGGGTGTGCGTGTGAGTGTCGCTCCCTACCCGTTCCATGACGGTGTTGACCCATGTGATGGTCCAGTAGACGAGGCAGACGAACAGAATCCAGGTGAGGTGACCCCACGCAGACCACTCAAACCCTGACACACACGACACACAATCCACACACACATGGCATCAGCACAAACCGAGAGAGAGAGAGTCACCCATGGCTCGTGCGTGGCTCGTCTGTCCCACATTGCTTGCTGACATCCTTCCAGAGCGTGTGTGTGTGTGCGTGTTGCTAAGCTTACAGCCGGCCATGTCGTAGAGAGCGAAGTAGAGTCCGGTCTGCCGCAGCGCCAGCGGGGCAGCCGCAGTGAGGACGAAGGGGTTGGTGCCATACTTGACAATCCGCGAGATGGCGGGCTTGAAGGGCACCCAGTGCAGCCATTTCGGCCACTCCTGCTCCGCCATGTGGCCCTCCCGCCTCCCACTCCCCCCACACACCTCCACGCCACGTGGAAGCCGAGCTTAGGCCGCCAGGGGCATCGAGCGACGGCGACAATAGCGAAGTGCCGATTCGGTGACAAATATGCGGGAAACGGGCAGAGATGGGCTTTGGCTGCTTCTGACGGCTGTCTCGCCTTGCCACGACCGCAGCTGCCGCAATGAAGACAAGACGAATCCGGCAGCTTGCAGAAAGCGCTGTGGCGTGTAGCACGAGAGGGCAGGGAGGTCTTCCCCTTCTTCTCTCCTCGCTTTTAAGCTCGCACATTGTGAGGGGGGCCGCGGCGGCGGCGGACACACGGCCGGGTGAGAAAGATCCACATAGCCCCGGCCACAATGGAACATGCAGGGCCGTTCCATGTTAGCGAATCTTATGGCGGCAAAACGAGGCATCAGGCCTTGCAGCCGATGAGTTCGGGGATATTTGGTGGCGGGGACGATGGTACTGGTGAGGGCGGGGAGTACGAGTTCGGCTGGGGGTGCCCGTCGGAGGGCGGAACCACTGGGAGCGAGGCCATCACCTTCACGAGGATGGCCAAGGCGCCCAGGGACGAGCAGAAGCTAGAGCAGGAGGAGCAGACACAGATGATGGACCTCCCGATAGATCACAAAGGGTGGGTGGGTCATGTCATGCAGTGAGTGAGCATCACAGCACGCGCCGCAGCTTGTGTGGTGAATGGTTGCTGTGCTGTGCTGTGTTGTGATCTATGCAGGTTGGCGGACATGAAGAGGCGGGGGTTTGCGCCCGAGACGACCAGCCTGGAGGCCATCCGCCGTCGCGTGTGTGGGTACAAGGGCCCCTGCTTCGTCTTCACCCACATCGCATTCGAACCCGCGCAAGACTTCAAATTCAACCAGTGGCGTAAGCATAAGCAAACCACCAGGACAGACAGGGAGGGAGGGGGGGACACTGATGAGATGCCAGTGAGCTCCTCTTTCTTTGTGTGTGTGTGTGTGTGTGTGGTAAGTGCTGACGATCAGCGCCCCCTGCCAGGAGCAGCTTGGTGTGGGGATGCGGAACACCAATAGGGGCACGATGACCAACAAACCCGTGTGGCACGGTGAGCGAGAGGCCACACACACACACGTGTGCCGACAACCAACCATTGCGGCCGTTGTGATATAAAGCAGATGCACAGTTAGCTCTCCGTTACCGCCCCGATCTGCACAGCGTCCTCCGTTTTTCCATCAAAGTCCCCATCAGGCTGCCAGGTACCCCCCCCCAGCCTTCACAACACGGCCAGCACACAGAGTCCCATTTCTGTCTGTCTGTCTGTCTGTCTGTCGCGCCTCGTTGTGTTGTGTTGTGTGTGGTCACTACGGCAGACACCCCTGCGCCAGGCCTCGGTGCGTCTGGCTCCCTAGATTCGTTCCACGAGTGTTTCCAGGCGTTTGCTGAGGTGGACGTCAACCCCGAGACCATGATAGTGACCAGCACGGTCAGCCAGGGAGGAGCGAGGGGGAGGAGAGGAGACAGAAGGAAGAACGGCAAACCGAAACGGGAACCTCGTGCGCACTCTCTTCCTCCCCCCCCCCCTCTCTCTCTCTCTCTGTGTGTGTGTGTGTGTGTGTGTTTGTGTGCAGGCGGCGAGAACAGCCGAGGGGGATGTGTTGAAGGTTGGTGTGATCAGTGTTTATCAGATCCATGCGTGTCTATGCTCGATGGGTGCATGGCTGATGATAGTCTGATGACGGGTGTTCTTCCTTGCTTGCTTCCTTCTCTCCCTGTCTGTATGTGCAGCTTACCCTATCGCGTGTGCGGAAGCAGTACATGGCGTGCGGCCCGCAGGGGGGCGGACACCTGCTCTTCGGGCCAGACGCGCTGCCCTCCCTCCCACAGCAACAGCAGCGGCAGCCGATGAGCCGCCCACTGCTCCCCCCAGGCGGCCAGCTCACCGTGCACTACCGAATCGTCGTCGGTGAGTGATTGAGGAAGGGATAACGAGGATTGACGAGGCAGAAGAAGCGCGTGTGTGTGGTGTGTGTGCATGGCACCAGATGAGGTGCTCCCTGACGGCGAGGTGTCCCATTGAAGGGTGGAATGGTAGCCATGTATGTCTGTCTCTCGATAGCGGTGTGTGGATAGCTAATGCGCTGGCTCTGTCGTGGCTGTGGGGTGTTCACTCACTGACAGCTCACCCGTAGTCGTCTCTCATCATCAATGAGAGGCGGCTGCAGGTGACTGATCTGTCGGAGCAACCACTCTCACCCACAGCTGCCGGTGACTGACTCGATGGATGGGGGGAAGGGATGGGTGGGTAAATGGCTGGGCGGTTGTGCAGACGTGTGTAGCCTGTGACACAGTGACTTTTGGTTGGTTGGTTATTGTGTTTAACGAGACTCGTGTCTGTAACCCCGAGGGGATCCTGTCCAGGTCACGCACTAAACTAGCAGCATGCACATGCACAGAAGCATGCACACGGCCTGTCTCCCCATCCCACCCACCCACCCACCCACTCGACACGCACGTGC
>CDMY01000405.1:152888-186049 GCA_001179505.1 Vitrella brassicaformis | reverse complement strand
CCCCTCCCCTCCTCCTGCACACTCACGCACACACACAACCGACCCACCCACACTTGTCGACTCGTTCGTTCCTCGTCGTTTGGATTTTTGTCTGAAAGGAACAAAGGTGCCTTTCCACGTACCTATGCTGCATGACTGCCTGGCTGACTGGCTGGCCTACTGATCGATGGATGGATGGATCGATGGGCCGACGTGCACGGCGTGGATATTTCAAGCAGCACAGGCCGGGGGCCGGGCACACACACACACACACACACATCCACACCGTACCATGCCATGGTGACAGACATGTCCGTCCACGTGCCCGTCGTCCATTGTGAGATTCCCCCACCGAAAACGCGTGAGTGGCGTTATTTTTGGTCACAAGACGACGTGCGTGTCGATTACCTACCGAGGCAGAACAGACAGAGAGAGACCGGGTAGAAAGTGCCCCGTCGATGGGATGGCGATGGCCGACTGCAAGAAGGATGGATGGATGGGTGGGTGGGAGGGAGGGTCAGAGTGGGTCGTCAGAAGTTTGGTCGGTTGCCTGTTTTTGGGGAACACTGTCGTCTGCCGTCGATTGACCTAGTGTGGTGTGCGCGCACCTACCTGTCTGAGCTGAGCGATCGAGGCCTTCGCGTGACGTGACGTGACGTGCACACATTATGAAGGGAAGTTTGTGCCTTTCTCGATGGGTCGGTGGGAGGGAGCCAAGGGTTGAAGGGAGGGAGTGAGGGCGTGAGTGTACACCACATCAATCACGCAGGCAGTGAGGGGCGGGGGGGCGGGATGTCTGTCTGCACACAAATGGGTGCGGTGCATACATCACTATGGCTGACATGACTGACTGACTGACTGACGTATATGTGGTATATAGCGACCTGGTGCATCCATCCGTACCTCGTGCTCACGTACATAACTGCATTACATAGGGACCAGCCCGCATGTTCGTATCGCATTCCTTTCTCTCTCTCTGTATTCGCTCAGTCAGCTGTGTCATGCCATGATGCCGTCCGTGGTGGATGGGTGGCTGTGGGTTGGTGCTGTGTGGTGTTGTGTTGTGTGTACAGACTGCCGGCTCGTATGTGTGTGCACTTGAGTGACATCCATTGTTGGTCGTTGTTTGGTGTGCCCTACTACAGGGAGGGACAGAGGGAGGGACTTGGTTGACGAGTCGTTCGATGGATGGATGGATGGATGGGGGGAGGGAGCAAGGTAGGTAGTGTGACGGACGGTGGATGCATGCTTTCATGCCTCAACTCAACTTCCTGTCTCTTCGCCAATCGAGGAGCCTCGTCTCATCCGCACTCACACACACGCACAAGGGACGGCGGTAGAGTCAGCCAGCAGCCAGAAAGGAGAGAGAAGACGGTTGCGCATCAGCCAGCCATGCAGGTGCTCATCGATGGGCACCGCAGGCAGCCACGGCGGACAAAGGAGCAAATCCCACAATGACCCCCACCCACTGTCAACAGCCAGTCGTATCACTCATACACCCCTTCAGTGGATGTTAGCTCAGCCTGGTGTGGGTCTTCATCCTTCGATGGCATCATAATCTGACCAAAGACGGATGGCACAGAAGGCAATAGACTCAGGTTCGTGTGTTCATTGAAATGTGCCATGTGTTGCTGCCTTACATGTGGCGCCATCTCTCTCATATCCGTTGTCAGGTTCGGTGGCCGCCGAGGCGCTCTCTGCACGGCTCACATGGGCCTTTGTGCCCTCACTTGTGGTGGCCTCGCTGTTCGACACGCAGACACCACACTCTCGGATGAACTGCACCACTGCACACACACATGCATCAACAGAGACACACAGTGAATGGGTTTCTGCTGCGGTGAGTGCAGGGGCTCACCTGTTGTGGTGCCGGTGATGTCGTCGATGATCTCCTTCATTGCCAGGGCATCGAAGGCGTTGAGTATTTCCTCCCGTGTCATCACGTTGCCGACACAGAGGCGGCTCCACACGGCCACCATGTCGGCCATCTCCATTACCCCCTTGGGCCACTCCTGGACGTTGTCGAGCGGCGTGAACAGCAGGGCCCCCTGCACCACTAAGGTCAGCGCCCGCATCAGATCATGGCCAAAGACCGCGATTAGGAGAGTCAGCTGCTCCTCAATGGCCTTGTCGTCAATGGCCTCTGGGCCGAAGATGAGAGCCGTCACGTGAACTGACATGAGAGAACAGAAGAGCGAGGGCAAACACAATATGAGTGTTAAGGAGTGAGGGCCCTGTGTCTGTGTTGTGCATCCGCTCATACTTGAGAACAGCAGCCACTTGTTGATGTTCACCGTGGGCATCATTCCCTCCATCACTTTGAACGCCCCCACCGGACTCATCTGCAGAGAATGAGAAGAACATGTGTATGCAATGCACAGATGCATTCACTGCAGATGCATCCGCCGATGGGTGTACCGAGTGAAAAGGTGTTGTGCAGCATGAGGATCCACGGAATCGCCCCCTGCCGCACGTCAGCCGGCCTGCCCATCCCCACCCTCCCCATCAGGTAGGCCTTCAGGCCGTGGGCACGCTGACGGCGGTTCTCGTACCCGAACAGGTGGGAGTAGGCCAGCTCCTTGACGGCCCGGTCCTCAGCGGCCTTCTTCTTGCTGCCCGCCGCCGCGCCGAACATCGACATCAGCATCGGCATGAACGCCATGCCGAACCACCGGGCAGCGCCATCATGGGAGGCCTGTGCAGGCGACGACTTGCGAGGGAAACAGCAGCAGAACATTCTGAAACCTGCGGCAGAGCGAACTGACGGTCTTGATGTCGGAATGCACCGCCAAAAAGTGTTGCGTTTGCAAGATCAAATGCATGCATCCAAGGACGATCTTTTCGCGGGGGCCACAAGACTGCGCCGAGCGATGGCGTCTGAGGAGCCTTCTGAAGCGCCTGGCGAGCTGCAGCCCGCTCAAGCCCCTCCTTCAGGTGATGAATGGATGCAGTGTATTGCACCCGCACACCACCAACATCGGTCTGCTGTGGTTTCTTGTGCTGTCTGCTCTGTTGCAGAGCCCCCTGCAGGGGCCTTCCTGACTCAGTCCCAGCCCGTCGAGGCCACCGCCCCCCCGACCGAATACGGAGAGGCCGAGCTCCACCCGGCGAAAAGAGCAGAGGACAACGGGAGGATACACAGACAGCCAGAACCGGCAAACGGCACGCCAAAGGCGGCACACGAGTCCGTTGGAGGCGATAAAGCGGGGGCTACCAGTGGTGGGGTGGATGAGGCCCGCGATGATGTGGAGCCGACGGCAAGGCTGCGGCTGAAGCTGTGTAATGCGGGCGAGAGACTCACCAACTTCGACAAAGAGATGGGGGAGGAGACCAGAAGGAGGAAGGTCAAGGAGGAGACCCGACTGCAGGTGGGGGGATAGATTGGACACACACATACACGTGTGTGCGGCGTGGTGTGCCATGCAGGGTCTTCGTGAGGACTTGGAGCGGCTGGAGCGGACCTTGCACAGCGAGGTGAGGCGGCGGGTGGAAGTCAACAAGATCCTCAAAAGCGACACTGAACAAATGACCGACAAGCTACTCAGAGACCTCCAAGACTACATAGGAGAGAAGATGCAGCTCACAAAAGTGCCTCACACACAAACCAAGGCAGGAGAGGCCAGAAGAAGAGAGTTCATCCATGTCTCGTTCTGTTTGTGCGTGTGTGTATCAGTCAGCCGTTGAGAACCTGGAGAACCGATGCACCGTGCTGGCGAGTGAGCTCAAGGCCATGCAAGTCGACATACCTCAGCGCGTGAAGGTGGGACTGCTTGCCTACATACCTGCAGGCATGTGTGTGTAGCTATCGCCCTTGCTGCTTCCTTCCTCCCTTGTGCGTTTGCAGAAGGATGCTGCAGCGCTGCAGGCGGCCGTGGTGCGTCTACGTCAGCACATGGATGCGGAGAGCACCCACCGGCACGACCGCAGCCAGGTCATTGACAAAAAGGTAGAGGAAGTCGAAACCTCATTCAAGAAACAGGTATCTGTGAGTGGCGAGATGAGGCGGCAAAAGAGTGTCCGTGGGGAACAACGGAACATGTCTCTTTGCATTTCATTGATGTCAGCTGGACGGCGCGATGGCAGTGGTGAATGAGCACCTGAAGCTGCTGAGAAAGGAGCTGGAGGGCCTCATGAGGTGAGGGTCGATGTTCGCTGCCTACATGCATCAGCA
This sequence comes from Vitrella brassicaformis, assembly GCA_001179505.1. NCBI lineage: Eukaryota > Vitrellaceae > Vitrella > Vitrella brassicaformis. The sequence continues at coordinate 181,899 of CDMY01000405.1, read as the reverse complement.
TGTCAATGCGGCTGCGGAACATCTTCGCCTTATGCAGGTCTGACGACACCGAGACAGAGCAGTTTCGGGGCTTTGTGCTGGAAGAGATATCCAAGATCAAACAGAGTACGACACGGACCCACCCGCCCGCCCACCGCAGAGAAAGCGCTGCGCTGTCGGGATATTTGACTTGTTCAGGTTTGGTGTTGGAGGCTCAAGCGAGGGAACAGAGCGACGATGAGATTGTCGGGGTGAGCAACCAGACATACGTATGCGGTTTGCACTGCTAGCTGAGATGTTTGTGCATGGCGTACAGGCGATCCACAATTACACCAATGCGCTGCAGCGCGGGCTGAGATCTGCCAATCTCCGATACACTGACAGGGTTGTCGATAGCACATGAGGCAGGCAGAGGTGGGGCTGCATGGACGGCGCATACACGCCTTGATGTGTAGAGACATGCGTATTCTGATGGATGGATGTAGCTTGCCATCTACTCACCCAGAAGTCCGTCTGGTGTCTTTGTGCGTGCCTGTCAATGGGCCACACACCCATGGATGATACAGAGATTACTCACTTTCCGTGTCTGGTGGGCGGCTGACGCCGTCACAGCCTGACAGTTAATGCACTGTGTCTCGTCTCGTCTCGTCTCGTTGCGGTAGATAGACGGTGGGCGCACAATACGGCAGAGCAGACACACGGATCCAACGAACGAGTGCATGCGCAGACAGACAGACAGACAGACAAACGCGTCAGAAGACAGTCACATGGGCAGGTGAGGAAGGATATGTGTCCTACCTGTGCGTGTGCGAAACCGTGAGTGACTGTAAGTGAAGGCATGCGAAGTGAGCCCCAAGACCTGCATGACGTCAGTCAAGAAACCACTCAAGACGAGAACTTATCCACATTGTTTGTCCATCCATCCGATGTGTCATCGACTCCACCGACTCATCGGCGTTGTGCAGTGCCTCCGATGAGTCGATGACCTGCGCTGAGCTTCTACGCCTCCACTTCGCGTTCATCGCGCCTCCGTGGCGGCCATCCTCCCCATCATCCACCGCATCTTGACAGCAGGGTAGTAGATCGTACGCAGACACACCACCGCGAGGGAGCTGCTTGGCGAGTAGATCATCAATCGTAAACGCAGCGATGGCCTGACTTGAGAGGGGAAAAATGGAGACGACGGGGTGCCTGATTCATCGCACCGTTCGCGGGAGGCTCCCCAGAGTGCCGAGCCGCACGCGTGGCTTCTCCACGGCAGCCACTCACAAAGATCTCTCAGGCGCCATCGGCGGCCGCACTCATCCCGACCTCCGTGCCGAGGCGGCGTGCAGCAGGGACTGCCAGCGCACCACTGTCCGCACGGCCATCTCTGAGTTCGGCACCCTCTCCCGCTTCAGGTGGATCCCGAGAATCAAGACCAGGTTTGCACCCGTGGTGCTCAAGGAGGTCAGTGGCAGGGAGGGACGGCAGGAGGCGCGTTGCCTTGTTGTGTGCATCATACCCACAAACTGCAGATGTTTGTTTTGTTGCGGTCTCGTGTGTGTGTGTGTTGCAGAATGTCAAGAACGTCGGGAGGACGGGGCAGGTCGTGTTCGTGAAGCGAGGGTGAGAAGCCGCAGACCAGACAGTCAGACACCACACACGGTGGGTGCGTATGTGGCCGTTTCGGTGGGTGCGGCTTGGCTGCCTTGTCTGTCTGTCCAGGTATGCGCGGCATTATCTGGTGCCGAATGAGTTGGCTGTGTGGGGTACGTGGGAGAACATCGACGAACACGCCGACCCACAGTACATGGTATGGTTGGTGCCCTGCCCACACAGCACGCTCTCAGCTCCCCGTCTTCACGTGCCCCTGTTAGAGTATATGTGTGTGTGTGTGTCTGTTTGTGTGCGTGTTTGTGTGCAGCACGAGGCGGTTCAGCTGGGCTACTCTCTCGACCAGCAGCAGAAACACTCATTCGACTGGGTCCACGACATCAAGTGAGCACAGCCCGTGGATGGATGCATGACTGACACAGACAATGAGACCATAGCGACCCTTATCTGATCTGCTCTCCGCAGGCTGCAGTTTGTGCTCAAGACGCACGACACCAAGCTCAACGAACTCATCGAACCACTCACTGGTGACCACAGCACCACCACCACCAGCAGCAGCAGCATCGCAGCGGTCATGGTGTGTGTCTGTCGATTGCATTCATTGGTGGGTGCGGTGCGTCCTGGATTGGATGTGTCACTCACTCAGTGTGGCAGATCCTGGATGCCCTGTCGACCCAGCACGAGCTGGACCTGCTGCCGTCCAACATCGACTTCCCAGACAGGGACAAGTGGAAGGGGCTCAACACAGTCGGCACACATGACGTACGTGACGGACGTGTGTATGTGCTGTGATGTGCGTGGTCCAGCACCCACTGCACTGCACTGCCTGTGTGCGTTGTGGGCAGGTGTCGATTCGGATCCCCTTCCGCACGCACACGGGTGCATACGCCATATCGGTGGAGATCGTCTCCGACCAGGAGCGAAGGCGGGCCATCGAACGACAAAAGGTGGGTACATCGACACAACACACACACACACACTCGTCCACTCCACATTCCTCCCTCCCTCCTTCGTTCGTTTCAGGCGATGGAGGCCGAGTTGGCCCGCCGGCCAGACTTCACACTCAGCAGAAGTGAGTTGGCCAATGGATACATAACCTCACAACCAGCCCAGCCACCACACCACCCACCTATATGAGCATCGAGCATCAGCTGCTGCCTCTGTCCCGTGCTGCTCTGCGTCTGTGTCACACGCACAGGGACAATGGAGATTGTCGAGGAGGACGAGGGCGAAGAGGATGAGGGAGAGGGAGAGGGGCAGGAGGCCAACGACGAGCAGGTCAGGTTCGAGATGGAGGGCAACGACGGGGGGGAGGCTGGCAGAGGAGAGCAAGAGCCGGGGGTCACTGCCTCAGACGCCAAGGACGTCTTCAGAAAACGCGTGTGAGGTTGGGATGTGTGTGTGTGCTATGGTGCGTGGTACACACGTGGAGCCGCCAAGGCTCCCCAGCTGACTTTAGACTGATTTGTGAGAGAGAGAGAGAGATGACGTCTGATGTCAACACCCTCTCTGCACTGAGCACACGAGTTATGCAAGTAAGGCAGCTAGCGTACATGGTCCACATCATGGTGCAATCTGAGCTGTCGAGAGAGAGGAAAGATCGAGGGGTGGGCGCATCCGTGTCCTGCGTTCTCCACCGCAATCAAAGATCATTGTCTATCCGCAACACGCACACGACAGCACACACGTGTCACGTGCAGTGCAGGCCGGCAGCAGCCAGCCGACGACCAACCAATTCACATACATACATACACCCAACCAACCAGCAGCGGCATGCACGCGGGCAAACAGGCAGTCAGACAGACAACCGACAGCAGACAACAAATCCCCCTCTTACCCCAGCCCTCTCGTCCACCCCCTCACTGTCGCCTCCCAACAGCATCCCTCAGCGTCATCTTCCTCCCCCCTCCCCCCTCGCTCACACACGACCGTTGAGTGACGCCATCGGCACGCGAGGCGGCCCTTGACGGCTGCCTTGCCCTGTTGTACATGAGCAGGTGGGACTCGGGAGACACGCGGGAGCCGGGGTGAGCCGGGCCGGAGGCGAACAGGCTGGTTGATCCCACAGCCACAGAGACACACACACAGATCGGGACGTCGGGGCTATGTGTGTTGTCTGCCTCCGTGTGTGCGTGCGTGTGTGTGGTCACGTTTCGAGCTTTCGTTGGGACCGACGAAGGGTGGCGGGGTCGGGAGAGATAGGTAGGCCAGGCTGGCTGATGGTGGCGCCCTTCCTTTTGGCCAGCTGCGTTATCGGCATCGACGAGTACTGAATGCAGCCATACACCACACGAGGAGGTGACGCACGTCAACCATCTCCCTTGGTGTCTGTCTTAAGTTCCCACCCCACCCACCTGTGGAGCCACAGCCTGTCTGTGGTATGTCTCAGCGTATGTGCTCTTGGTACGCAAAGGCCAGCCGCCTCAACGAAACACACACACAGAAACAAACAGCCATGGAGGAAGGGAGCGAGGGAGCAAGGGAGGGTCAAGAGATAGATTGGTGCACGTCGCCATACTGTAGAATCCCTGCGACTTGTAGAACTTGCTTGGAGGCTGCCAAAGGGCAGACTCATACCTGACAACACACAGACAGAAGAGCCAATGTGCCGCATTCACCAGACAGCAAGGGCCCCCCTTTGTCTGCCTGACTTACGTGAGGTTGGCGGCCGCCCATCTGTCTCGTCGATCGTCCGTCGGCGCGAGGGCCTCCACCGGGGCCCCCCACTGTCCATTGGGTGCCCTCGGGTTGCCGTAGCGATACCGCGGCATCTGGCCACTCACCGACAATTCCGGCTGCACATAGTGGTAATACCCCTTATAGGCATGGCCCCGGGCCGACGTGCCGCTGCTAACAGACCGCCCCGAGCCGGCTGTGTACGGCCGCCCCCCGCTCCCCGGCCCGCCTCTATCCCTCCGTGTGCGCCTCTGTCGCCTCTCCTCCCTCTTGAGCCCCTCCATCTTGCCTAAGACGGTCTGCCAGGTCTGCTTTCGCCTGGCCTCCTCTGCGCGCCTGTCCCTCTCCACGAGTTGTTTGAACATGACCACGGGCTCTGACGAGAGAAGGGGCGGGTTGGCGCGGATGGGCGGGGCGCTGAGAGGCCGTTTGTGGGTGGACTTCACCCAGGGGTGGGTGGAGTAGTCGAATGGGGTGGTGGGGAAGAAGGCCAGCTCGGCTGGGGGCGGGCCAGCGCATTCCTTGACGGAAAAGGTCTTGTATGTGTCGACGATGGAGTGCGGCTCGGGTCTCGGCAGCGGCTGTTTGTTGTGCAGCTTGAGCCACTGCGCCAGGACCGTCGAGGTGGGCGTGAACTGGTCGAAATGGCTGTAGGTGGTTGCGGCGCCGGGCATGAGACACCCCTCACGACCGCCGAGGGGCACAGGGAATGTATAGCCAAAGAGAGGGTGCTTGTACGTCCGCTTCAGTGTGCGGATGGCATCAGTGGTTTCGAGAGAGGGGTGCGACGTCACGTAGTCGCTGCGCTGGTCCGCAGGCACCATCTCTTCTTCTCCCTGATGGTGATGGTCTTCTTCACGCCGCCCCACGCCCGGCTCTGGGGAGGTCGGCCGTGTCATGGCGCGCCGCCTTTTGTCTGCGGGCTGCTCTGCTGCAGTTTCCTCATTGACGGCAGGAGAGGCCGACGCGGACCTCGGGGCGGCTGTTTGCGGCCTCATACGGCGATCGAACTCATCTGGGATCGACACAGATCGACACAGACGGCCGGATGGATGGATGGATGGATGCCCGTGAATGCGACGCTTCCCGTACGTACCTGTGTTCATGTTGGTCCTTTTCCGGACTGCGTCTTCCCTGGCGCGTCTGGCCAGCGTCTTGTCTCTGTGAATGCTGTTGAGGGTGGAGAGGAGGGTGCCGACAGGGAGGGTGGAGAACTGCGCGTTGTCCTTGATGTGGTCCGCTGCCATCGTCGACACGCGGTTGTGACGGTGGTCGTGCACATAGTTCTGACAACATAACATAGGCAGGCAGCCACACGAATGGAGACACAGGCATGTGCTGTGTGATTTGGGGTGGGTGGTGTCTGTCTGACTGACCTACCTGTTTGTATTGCGACTGCCACCGTCTGGGCGGCTCCTGCAGGACGCCTGAGAGGGCATGGAGAGCCGTCGTCACCTTTGCCTGACACAACCAGGGAGCAGAGCAAACAAGGGAGGGGCTGGGCTGTCGGCGGTGGATTCATGGAGAGGAACAGAGTGTCTGTCTCCCAACCATGTCGTTGTCGTTCGCTTTGCGCCTCCATTTCTCAATCATGTGCAGCGCCTCCGGATTAAGAATGTCGTAGCAGCTCAACTGCAACACACACACGTACAGAAGAGCAAGCATCCACTGCCTCTCCCCCCTCCCCTCCCTCCCACCCACCTCGTCGGCCTGCATGTGGTGCAGTGGGTGCATCTTCATCTTGGCCATCGCGGGGTTGCTCTTGTCCGTCCCATAGGCCTGCCGGTATGTCGTCTTGAGCTTCGTCATCTCCCCCCACCTCCTACGGGCCGCCTGCTCCGCCTCCGAATCCGCCGGCCCTCCATACCTCTCCTCAATCGCCTTGGTAATGTCCTCGCGCAAACCCGTTGCCGTGTGCGGCCGGCTGGCTCTGCGTGAGGGCGGCCGTGATGCAGGAGGGGTGGGGACGGGCTGGGCGAGCAGAATATCGGCAAGTAGGTGGAGGCCCTCCTTCACTTCTTCAGGCGGGGTGTCTTTGGGAGCGTGCTCAATCCAGTCCGCCCACTCGTGGGTCTTCTGGCTCCGATATTTCTCCTTGAGAAGGGCATCGATGACGATGGTGTAGTCGGGTGTGGGGTTGTACTTGATGGTGCCCTCTGCGTTGTGCCCTGGCTGCTTTTGCGGCTCATATCCCTGGCCGACGCCCTGCCATGTCCCCACTTCTGCGGGCGCCATTTGCAGCTGTTCTTCTGGAACCACCCCTAGCTGACATACAAACAGAAAGGACACTTCAAGCGGTGAAATGCCGACATCAGGCCTCATCTGCGAATGGCTCACCGGCGTATTGCCACCCTTTGACGACGACGCTCGCCTGACAACAGCACAGGGCGTTTCTCACCCCTATGCATGGCTACGGTGTTTACCTGTGACGCTTGCTGCAGAGGCCCGTGGCAGTCTGACGACTAGGTTCAGGGCCACAGCAGGGTCACTCTCGCTTATGGAGCTGCGGTCCCTCAAAGGAGGGAGAGACCTGCTGATAAGGCTTGTGTGTGGCTGAAAGACTCCCGGACCGGAGCTCACAACAGCCAACAGCACCAGCAGTACCAGCAGCAGGGGCTTCGAAGCAGCAGGGGCTTCAGGGGGAAGGAGGAAGTGGACAAAAAGCGCGCAAAGCAGCCCCCAGGCCCCCAGTCTCGACGACCAGTGCGAGCTTGCATGCTGACTAGTGGAGAAGGCAGTCGAAGAGGAACACACCCATCTCACACCGCAACAATGGCTCTCTTGTTCAGCATTATTCTGCCAGCTTTCCTTCTCCTTCGCTCATCTCTCTCTTTCGTTGTGCCTCACTCATCTCCCTGTGCATCTCTCCTGCACTCCCACGTCCCGTCCCTGTACCGCCCTGCCGATGCACCACAACCATCAATGACGCAGTTGCATCTGTTCAACTTCGGCAAGAAGGACAGGACGGAAGATCAGCAGTCAGCCAGCCCGGACGAGGCGATCGTCATGCCGCGTGCGAGGGCGAGGGCGCGCTCGAGCGACGACGCAGATGAGGGCACAAGGCGGCGAAGGCCAGTCAAGGTGAGATGAGATCTGATAGATCTGATCAGCCGACATCAGTCACATCACACACATGCAGCTCGCTCACATGGTGCGTCTGTCTTGTCTCCAGGTGGGTGCGACGTCATGGTACGGCCCTGCAGTGGACAGAGTGAATGCCTACGAGGCTGCAAAGCTGAACGGTGGCAGGATAGGCGCCTCACGGGTCCGCGGCTACAGGTGAGGGAGGGAGCCCGACTGACTCACAACCGGTTGATGCACAGAGAGCACGCTCTTGGTGCACCGCACCGCGCTGCTGTGTCTTACTCACAGGGACAAGGTAGCCATTGAGGAGGTTACGTGGGAGAAGAACCAGATCATCGCCCTCGAGACCGCACGCCGAGAGGTGCCGTCCGGCGCATTCTTGTACTGGGACCAAATCGCCGAGAGGGTCCCCGGCAAGACAGCCACCCAGTGCGAGGACTACGTGCGCACTCAGCTCTTCAACAGGGCAGCAGGTAAGCTGCAAAACACTGTGGGTGCATTGTGGGGACCGACGCATTCATGCCATGCGTCGCTGTGGGTCTGTGTGTGTGTGTGTGTGTGTGTGTGTGCAGGAACCAATAAGAACTTCTTCAAGGAGCAGATTTTCGTCAAGGAGCCTGAGATGAAGGTGCGGCGGAGGAGGCGGTCCTCATCATCGTCTGCGGCACGCGAATCGTCCTCCTCTGATGCCGGCGCTGCTGCTGCCCCCTTCGGTTTTTTCGCTGGGCTTTTTGGGCGGTGATGGATGGCGGGATGGCGTGACGCATGTGTGTGTATGTGATGCGTGTGTGTGCGTGTGAGGAGTACTGCCTTGTGTACAGCCGCGTGTGACTGGCCTTGTGTGTGTATGTTATGTGTGCAGCGAGCGAGTTTTGTGTGACACTGACTGAGGCAGGCAGGATAGGATGCACAGAGTGCCGTCAGTCAGTCGGTCGAGATGAGAGTGAGTGCGGCTCCACACCGGTGGGTGCGTGGGTGTGACTGTGTATTGCGTGTGCCGCAGTTTTGGGATGCTGTTTTCGACCCAACTAGCGCTCACACGTTCTGTCGCGTCTTGTGTACTGTCGTCATGTCGCACCAGATGTGCCGTGCGGTCAGACGCTGACCTCTCGCATCCACACGCCGGCGAGAGGACATGCTACATGAGCATAGCATGTCCCCCAGCTTGCGGACGGCTGTGACAGGTCAGCCTCTGAACGATCGAGCCATAGCAATTGTTGCTGATGACATACTTGCCCTGGTCTGTTGTTTGTCGTGCCGTAACCATGGCCTCATCCAGTATGAGATTCCAAGGCATCGGTCGGTCGGTGCCTGCGGATCTGTACTTGATGAAGTGATGAAACAACGCGACAGACAGGAGAGGTGTAGACCGGCAAGGTGCAGTGTAGTGAGTGGGTGGCTGGGAGGAGACCTTCGCCTGCCTGTCTGTCTATCTGTGAGTGAGTGGGGGCATTTTTCTGTGTGCATGGGAACACCTGACGCGGTGACGTGTGGACTCATGGGATCCATTCACTCTTCATTCAAGAAGTTGAATACTGATGTTGTCCGTCTTGGTTTCACGACACAAGTTCTCATTCACCGTGCGCATGTCGCTCGCACGTGTGTCGATCCACGAGTGCATCTACAATGCAATACATGACTGCACGCACTGCACTTGTCCTCTGTCTCTCCGGCTGGACTGTACCATCATCGCGCACCCCACCGCAGCACCCACAGGACACGATCCAGGCAGTAGGCAGGCCGGGCCCCAGCAACACGCACGCAGCGGCCCGCCCACAACAAACATCATGTGTGTATGTGTCCATCCATCCTTCCATCCATCCATCCATCACTCCATCTTGCTTATTAAAGTATAGCCGATAACAGCACTGTGAGTGCATCCGTACAGTAGAGACAGACACCCAAAACCCTTTACTGCTACACACGCCACTGAGAGCGACGTCTGGTAAGGTAGACAGACAGGTGCACCAACCCAACACAAACAAACCACCAGTACACCAACAGGACAATCAAACAAACGAACGACCGAACGTTCCCATCCTCTGGACATCGATCCGTCGGTCTCTCTGCGCCCCTGCAGGCCAGGCGCCTTCAGTGTCTCTCTCAAGTCAACCACTCACTTAACCAGTGCCTGTCGACCAGTCCTGACCACTTCTCTCCCCCTCCCCCATCTCTCTCTCGTGCTGCTGCTGATGGCCATCAGCAACCTTGTCAATCACATGCTGGACAGGGTGGTCACCGCTGACGCCCCGACCCTCATCATCCACACCAGCACCACCACTGGCAGCAGTTGATCCAGTGACATCAGGTTGGATCGGATGAGACTCCGTCACCGGTGCACTCTGCGGGGATGCGATTGCTGCAATGGACGTCAAGGCCGACTGCAGATTGGCGCTCGGTCCTGTGAGAAGCCTTGGAGACGCACCACGGGCCTCTGCTACTGCTGCTGCTGCTGGGCAACCCTCCATCGGTTGCAGAGTGGCAGGAGGAGGATGGTGCACCACATCCATTGGCTGCTGCTGCTGCTGCTGCTGCTGCGATGCTCCTCCGTTGAGGGCGGCATAATCTGGCGGCTGTTCGATGGGATGGCTCTCGACCGGCTCGGCAAGACCGGCTGGCTGCGATGGAGGCCGTTGGTGCGAAGAATAGGGAAGAGCTCGCTGCTGCTGCTGTTGGAACATTGGCAGACCCCCGGCGGACGGACTCATGGCGGCTGGCAGAGCCTTGGCACCCTGAAGAGGTAGGTAGACGCAAAGAAAACGAGAGAGAGGCCAGATAGATACACATACATAAAGGTGAATGAATGTGATTATAGCTATCGGTGCAGTGAGTGCTCACCATTGCCGCCCCGTTGCCCTGTTCCTCATCGACTCGCTCGCCAGGCGGAGATGACGACACAATCCCGCCCGCAGGGGACGGTAGAACCACATTGCTTTCGTGCGCCTTGTCACCTGTGGCATCGCCATGGTCAGGGAGACCCAAAGGGCTGCTCAGCGGAGGCACGCGACGGTCCATGTCCGGCGAGAGCTGAATCGGATGTGCCGTCGGCGGCCTCGCCTGATCTCCAGCTCCTGCTGCTGCTGCTGCTGCTGCTGGACCGCGTCCACGCCCTCCTCCTGACCTCACCATTTGGCGATTGCTGCTCCGCGCCTTGCCCTTGGCCCGGCTGGCCGGCGCTGGCTTGTCGCCTTTGGCTGGCTTCGGCTGGCTCGGTGCCACCTGTGTCTGAGGCGGCAAGGGCGCCATCGATGGCGTGGGTGGTGGCCTGTAGGGCACTGTGCCTGATGTCGGCATGCCCGGGTGCGGCGGCGGGGAAGTGGTAGCGAATGAGTTCGAGTACGCCGGGGGCCCAAGGTGGCCACCATGCCCACCAGTCTGAAACAATGAATGACGTGGAAGGACAAGTCAGACAGACACATATGTGAGAAAGAAAGGTGCACTCGACTCGCGTGTGTGTGGATGGGATGGGAAGTGGGTACGACACGACGTACGTGTATCGAGGCCGGAGCAAATGACACGCTGGGTATGCCTGACGCCACCAGGCGGCCTCCGTGGAACGGCTGCGCGTTGTAGACCAGAGGGGAGGCGTTGGGCCGCTGTGACGGGTGACCACCTGGGGCAGGCCCCCTCCCGTGTGAGTGCCAGAGCGTGAACGGGCCGGGGCCGGGCGGGTGGACACCCCGAGGGATAGACGCCATGCTTGGCGAGTAGCTCGGAGGGCTCTGATGGCCATGTGGAGGCGGGATCGGGTGGCTGACCTTCGACTCTTCGACATCACCTGCTGGACCTGACAGACAGTTGACAAGAAAGACAGCAACAGCGTTCAGCGAGAAGACAACACTCTTCTCTCGCGGCTTTTGCTTACCTGCTGCAGCAGCTGCAGCGGCAGCTGTTCCACCGTCATCGGTCCTGTTGAGAGTGAGAGGAGGAGCTGCCGCTCTCCCGGCCTGAATGACCATCGCAGGCATTCCATAAGACGCCGCTCGCACTCCGGTGGCCCCTGAGGCATCCCCGCTTGCCTGCTGCCCCGGGTCGCTCGACTGACGCTGCACAAACTGCGGAAAGAACCGACGAGCACCGCCTCCGCCTTGCTGTGCAGCCACGGCCGCCAGCTGCCCATGCGGTAAGACGTGATGGGACAGACTCGTGTGAGTGGGCGACCCGCCAATCGACAGCTGACGAGACATCCCTGATGCGTCGGGAGGAGGAGGACGCATGGGCGGATGGGAAGGGCTGGCGGCTGCGGCTGGTGTCCCGCGGGCAGCAGCGATGGACTGAAGGGCTTGTTGATGCGCCGAAGGGGAGCCGCTGGCTGGTGGGATGGGTGGTCCGACGGCATACATAGGGGCAGGTGGATGCCTCGCTGCGTCGGGGCTGCCGGGCGTGGCGGCGCCTTGACCAGGGTAGATGGGGTAGAATGAGTGAGGGTGTATTGGAGCCTGTGGTGGTGCCGATGGCTGCGATCCAGGCTGCTGCGCACGGCTGCTTGCGGTCACTGAACTGGGGCGGGCCAGGGCCTTGGCGCGTGGCTGCATGCTCGACGCTGCCTTGGCAACAAGGTGGCTGTCGTCCCGGGCCTTCTCCCGGTCCGCTTCAGCAGCAGCAGCAGCAGGGCCAGCCGCAGCCGGCTGGCCCTCGTCTCTGCCCATGTGATGATCCTCCCCCTCTCCCTCCCTCCGTGCCATCGGTGGGCAGCTCTCGCCCCTCCCTGGCACACCCTCTATCGAAGCCAGCAATGACGGACGAGACGGAGGGGCCGCCGGAGGCCCGTGATGGTACACTCTCGGCACAAACGGGGCTGATGATGGCGGGTAGCCCGACCCCATGCCGTGCATCTCGTCCCGCAGCTTCTTCCGCGAGGGCGACCGAATGGGCGACGTGTCGGGGGCCGTCGGGGGGCCCACCTCTGCCATCTCCTGCTGCCCTCCTCCCTCAGGACGTTGATCGAGGTCGACGCGGTCCCTCTTGCGTGCTGGCGGCGGTTGGCGTAGGGGGCGGCTGCCTCTCTCTGAGTGGTGTGGGGGCGACGGCGACTGCGGCTTCCGGCTGTGGACGATGGACAGTGCAGGAGGCCTTGACTGCATGGGGAATGTCGGTGGGCGCACAGGCACAGTGCCCAGTGTGCCTGGACGGGTGACGGGGAAGCCCGTGGGCACCGGCCCCCTGGCACCACCCATCTGAGGAGGCCGAGGGGCCTGCAGCGGCACCCGGATGCCCTCCTTGCTGCTGGTGGTGAGTGGCCCCTTGTCTCCTACCGTCTTCGGCTTCTCCTTCATACGCCTGATGAGCTTCGGGTCGATGTGCATCTTGGGCGGCGGGCTGACGGGAGTCGGCGGGCCTTCCTTGGGGTAGGGTGAAGTCGATGGGTGCGAGTCGCCATCCCGTAGCGAGTGCCGCTCTGTGTCGGGCCGGTCGGGGGGCGGGAACTGCGGAGGCACCTGGTCACGATTGTCGCTGCCGCCCCATGGCATAGGGCCCACCCTGCGCCTCTTGGCCTCACCGCCGTCACCACCGATGTCCGTCTGACGCAGCGATGGGAAAGCGGATTGCAGCCCTCCATGGTCAGCTGATGCACCACCACCACCAGTTGCAGCAGCAGCAGCAGCCGCAGGTGCCTGTGGTGGGATGCCGGGCGACCTCAGCTCCTTGATCAGCTGCCGCTCCTCCTCGTCCCTCTCGTCGGCCTCGCTGTCGCTGTAAGTGGCCGTGAAGTAGTCCGGATGCACCACCGGCTTCTTCTTGCGCTGCGTGGGGCTGCGGGGAGGCTGCTCGGGGCGGTCCCTGACCACCATCCTGTCACCCGGATGGTCCGCGTCGTCACCCTTCCTGGCCACACCAGGGCGGGCGGCGCGCTTACGTCGCTCACGGTCGGGAGACATGGCCCCCATCCTGTCGGGCTGAATCGGGCGTGAGCGCACCTCCACTGCCTGCCCGCTGCTCTCGCTCTCAGGGTTGCTCTCGGCCTTGACGACTGGCGATGCTCTGGCGGGGGGAGGTGGCGGTGGCGGTGGTGGTGGTGGGATGAATGGGAACTCTCCGATGGCTGTCTTGGATTTGGGATGCTCGAGGGGGTAGGCGTTGCCGTCGCAATCGAAGACGTAGCCCAGCACCTGGAGGGAGGGGCCGACGTGGAAGGACACGGCGTCCTTCATGTTGGGTAAGCAGGGCAGGATGTAGCCATTCTTGAGCGTGTCGTACTCGGTGTCCACCGCCAGCTGCCGCGCCGTCGCCTGCTGATCGTCGTCTGCGTTCGGCGCTTGCGGGGCGTTGGGCTCGGCCTTTTTCGCCGCCTTCTCCTTCTCGGCCGCCTCTCTCTCCTCCTGTCTCTTCTTGTGCAGCTGGTCGTAATGCTCTTTGTTGGTCTTCCTTGAGGCCTGCAGCAGGAGGTAGTCGGAGACGTACCCCATACTGACGCCCTTCATGTAGCCCCGCATGGCCCGCTCGTCCTCGCCGTCGGAAGGGATGTCGATGAGGGGTGCGGGGGCACGGGGCGGCTCCTCAGTCTCGGAGCCTTCGTTGTCGTCACCACCACGAAACTCTGGTGCGTCCATGCCGAGAGAGAGAGCCAAGTTGGTCAGCTTGCCGCGAATCTGACACAGACACATACATACCATCATGCACTCTTGTGTCCCGTTCATTGATGTGTTGTTCCTTCCTGCCCGCCCGCCCGCCCGCCCTACCTCATCGATGACCGTTTCTCTCAGCTCCCGATGCCTCTGGTGCTTGACAACGTTCCTGTTTGGCTGCTCGCCTGCCCCCGTGGCTGACCCAGCGAGGCTCTCAGCCTGGTCGGACCCTTCCTTCTCCGCCGGCTCGTTGGCCTCGTTGGCCACACTCACATCGGAGGGGAGGGGCTGCGGCAGCTGGGCGTCGCGGTCCTTGGCTGCTGCCTGCCCGGGGCGGTGCAGGGCGATGTGGGTGTGGTCGGCACAGTACTGCTTCAACCCGTACTTGTACTTGTGCAGGTAGTAGAACTCCTGTGTTGGTTGACACACCGCACACAGTGGATGGATGATCAGACGGCGGTGGGTGCATGTGGTGGTGTGTGTTGTCTGTCGGTGCTCACCACGCAGTCTCTGGTGGTTTTGGATTCGATGGCCTGCGCGATCCGCCTGAAGTTCTTGGGGTGCTGCATGAAGCGTTGCATGAAGGCCTCGATCTCCCTGAACGTCCACACCGAGTTCTGCTGCCGCTGACGCTCATCCCGCAATGGATCCTCAACCTGACCACACACGCCACACACACAGGCGCAGACAGAGTGAGTGCCCCCACTTGTCCCTCCCTCACACGTCGTGTCGCCCCGCCCCCACCGCACCGACCTTCTGGGCCTCGCATGTGACTTTAATCTCGCAGACGTTGTTCATCCTGAAGGCGTCGTAGGGCAGGTGCTTGATGCGGGTGTGCTCCCACTTGTCGGAAGGCCCCAGAACGTTGCCCGAGAAGACCATATAGCCCCGGCCCTTGTCCTCGGATGACTTGTGCTCGTCGATGGGCGGCGGCTTGTGGGTGATAGACAGGTTGAAACGCGAGATCCTGGTCACGCCCTCCTCCTCTTCGTCTGACGAGTTGGCCACCGCCTCGGGCTCCTCCTCCTCCGGCTTGGCTGCTGGTGCCACTGGCGCCACTGCTGGTGGGGGCGCCGCTGAAGTCGCTGGTGGTGGCTGGGGCGGTGGCTGGGGTGGTGATTGGGGTGGTGGCTGGGGTGGTAGGGGGGATGGCTCGTCGGAAGCCGGGAGAGGCTCGTCCAATCGCCCGGCCCTGAGTGTCATGAGGATGTTGGCTGCCATGGCAGCCCGTTCATCCTCCTTTTCCGCAGCTGACCTAGCCTCCGTCTCGACTGGACCACTGTCATCCTGTTGAGGCGCCGCAACATCACCTGTGGGACCACGACAACATAGACAGACAGACAGACAGACGCATTCACAGTCATTCAATGGGTGCGTGCATGGCTGTTGACTGTGCATCTCGTCGCACCGTGCTGCTCGTCGGGTGGCGGCTCTTCTTTCGTCTTGGGCGGCTCGACCTCAGCCGCTTCCGCGCCACCAGGAGGTGATGGTGCAGCGGGCTCCTCTGTCTGTGGCTGTTGGACAGTGGCGATGGCCGGCAGCTCTGGTGGTGGTGGTGGCGGCGGCGCGGGAGCGGCGGCCGGCATCTCCTCATCGCTCGACTGAATCCTCGGCTCGATGGATGCGATGGTGTCCCGCTTCCTCACCCACTCCCGCAGCTCACCCTCCTCCAAATCGCCATCAGATCTCTCGCCATCCTCTCGTTTGATAATGGGCCTCTTGCCGGGGGACGCCTGCTCGCCGCCACGAGGAGCATCTTCCATCGCCTCGTCTCTGTTGACCGTCGGCTGGGGGATCTCGGCGATCTGCTTGGCGTTGGATGACGGCTCGGCCACAGGGACAACAGCCCCAGGCAGCGACAGGTTGGGCGGCGATGCGTCGGGGCCCTCTTGGGCGATGGCCTGGTCGGGGACAGGTGGGGGGTTTGGTATGGCGGGCAGCAGAGGGACTGCCGGCCGCATGGGCGAGTAGGCTGCACCTGCCGGGCCTGCGAATGGTCCCCGTCTGGCGGTGAGTGGTGCGACAGCGCCTCCCTTCATCTTCTCCTCGAACTCCTTCTTGAAGTCGAATGCCTCGTCGGGGCTGCCGACGAGGAAGCCGCGGGGCAGGGGGACGAGCTGGGACGGGAGGGCCTCTGACAGGGCGGGCAGCACACCCCACTCGAACTCGTCGCCTCTCTCCTGCCGCTTCAACTCCTGCTCCTCCACATACCTGACAGAGATACAGACAGACATGCAACGAACGGCACACACATGAACAAATCTTGAGCGGGTCACTCTGCTCTGCTCTGCGTGTGTGACGTGTGGCGGTTCTGACCTTTCCCACTGCTTGTGTCTGTATCGCGAGAGCTTGGCCATGCCGTCGAACACCCGGTGCAGGTCGCGCTGTCGCTTGGCGTAGAATTGGAACACGCGCCAGAGCGTGTCTACGGTCTCCATGGCCTCGCTCAGCTCCTCGTCCGTCATGGCATTCAGGCGGTTGAAAACCTCCTTGCTGATCCCCGCCTCCCTCGCCGCTGCAGATGGGTGCGATTGCGCCTCCTCGTCGTTGCTGCGCTTCTTCGGGGGCCGACCTGCCCCCCTCTTCTTTCTCTTCTGCTGTGGCTGCTGGAAAGACCCCTGTGACGAACCGCTGGGTGAGGGCCGCAGTGGCGCCTGGCTGGGGTGGGGGTGGTCTTCGCCAGGCAGCCGCTTCATGGGCAGCTCGCCGGGCAGCAGGTCGTTGGGCATCTTGGGGAGGTCCCACGTGGCCGACTCAGTCAGCTTGCGCTTCTGCGATGCTCGCCGGCGCTTGTTCTCTTTGGGGGAAGCCTTCCTCTCGCGACGCGCCGACGGCTCGTACTCGTCGGTCCCGTTCATGTCGGCGTAAGAGAACTCAATGCCGTCAGCCTGGTGGGCCATGTCGTCAGGCACCGTGTAGGGGTGCTGGTCGGGCTGCACACCCATCATCTCGTCATCCGGTGGCAGGGACGCCTTCCTGTCTCGCCGCTTGGACCTCTTGCGGGCGCGTGGCTCCGAGCCACCCTCCGACCGGTCAGACCTGTCGCGCATGGAAGCGTCGTGGTCCTTGCGTGCCGCATGTGAGGCGACCGCCATCTCCTCCTCTCTCCTTCTCCTCTCCTCTTCCTCCCTCTCCTCAGTCTCCTTGCGCAGCTTCATGAAGCGCCACAGGTCCCCCATCTCCAGCACCAGCTTCAGCTGCAGCCGCCTCTCCAGCTCCTCGCGGGTGTCGGGCCGCAGGATCAGGACATAGACGTCATTGACCGACATGCCGGCGAGGCGTCCCTTGCGCAGCGGGTCGGGGTCGTTTTGCATGGCGGTGCGGCCGAAGGCGGCCATGTCCTTGTGAGAGACGCGCCGCAGGCATGTGTCGTCGTCGTTCTTGTCCCCTTCCTCCTCGTCGTCATCGTCAGGGTCGACGTGCCCCATGCCGATGTGCAAGATGGACTCATAGGGAAGCCGCAACACGTACGCATCACCATCACGCTCGAGGCCTTCAGCTGCTGACGAGGGGGGCGGTGGTGGCGGCTGCTGTTTGGGGAAGAGCAGATCCATGGCATTCTCGATGGTGGCGTGCTTCAGATACCGCTCGGTGACACTCTCGCTCGCCTTGTCGCCCTGCTCCTCTTGCCCTGCCGGCTGTGGTTGGCCCTCCCCCTTGCTGCCCTCTCCATTGACGGTGCCGCTGCCCTCTGCAGGTGGCGGTGAGGGCTCGGTCGAATAGAAGACAACCCGCAACTGGCCGGGTCTGCCCTGGAAGGCCTTGGCCGAGAGCACCTCTTGCCAGGCCGGTGGGAGATCTGACCGCCTGAGGTACACCTCCACCTCCCTGTTCTTGGGCTTGCGGGGCAGGACCTTGCCGAAGAAGGGGTCCGGCTCGTCCCTGTCCCTGCTCGCCTGCTGACTGTCATCCTGCTGCTCCATGCCCATGGCCATGTCGAACGGGCTCGGCTCGCCATACGAGGGGCTTTTCTGGGGCTGCGAGCGGCCGCTCTCGTCTCGTGACGGGACGGCACTCGAGTTGGGCCGGCGCATGAGGTTGGCATATGGCACGACCGTCGCCCGCCGGACCCGCGCGACGTGCTGGATGAAGCCGCAGTACTGCCGCTTGGCGTTGCTGAATGCCGTCTGCACCAGCTGCGCGTGATGCTCCTCGTCCACAGGGATCCACTCGACGCCCTTGTCCTCTGCCTCCTCGTCACCCTCGCCCCACCCCATGCCCAAGTCAAATACCGCCCGACGGACCGTCCCAATGTCAGAAGGGGACGCCTCTGGCGCCTCTGGGCTCCGCTCGGGGCTCTTCTCCTCCTCGGCGATTTCCTCCTCGCCATTGATGGGCGAGGGCGACGCACCGTTGTCGATGGATGACCTCATGCTGGGCTGTGGCGGCTGGGGCACTTGGAGCTGCTCGCTCATGACATGTGCGAAGGCCAGGGACGATAGTGAGAAGGCTGGGAGGGGTAGGGGATGGGGGATGGGATGGGTGGCGGCCTGGGGAGCCGACACACTGCGGTCCAGTCTGTGGACGGCTGGACTCACATCAGGAAGCAGCACCGGATCCGACGACAACCGGAAGTAGCCTGGCCGAGACCGGGGCGCCCGCGCGGCCCGTCGTCGCTCGGCGCTCTCCCTGAGCTCCTCGACGAGCAGCAAGGCCTTGGCTTGTTTGTCGTTCTTCTGCAGGTGCATCCCCCTCTTGCCTTTCTTGCCGGCCTTCTTGCCCGCCGCCTTCTTCCGCACTCGGTTGGTCCTCTCGCGATCGACCTGGGCCTCAATCTCCGCCTCGTCAGGCTCCCCATTGTCGCTGGGGGTGCGTCGGGCCCTCCTGACTACAGGCTCACGCCTGTCGCCCTCGTCTTCGTCGATGCGCTCCATCTCCTCGGTCTCGTCGACGGGCGCCTCGATGTCGCACTCGGCAGCCATGTCTCGATGCCGCTCCCACCACTGACAAAAATGAGTGGCCGAATGCCGTCAGGCCGGGAGGTGGGTGAAGCTGTGGTCGTGAAGCGAGTATGACGCTGTGAACGATGAACGAGCGTCCTGCGGTGATGCCGATGGTCAAGTGAGCACCGTCATGCTGCCGATGCTCCCAAGCTGCTCAATCCGTGTGGCATTTGCTTGTTTCACTCTCGCAGAAAAGGAAGGACATTCGTCAACCTGTGAAGCACAGAGAGAGCACAGTCAGCCACGTGTGAGCGGGCGAGCCACAGGCAGTTGGTATCTGTGTGCACGTCGTCTTCATGTATCACTTACAGCAGCGAGGCTTCAAAGAACTGCGCTTCATGTACAGTGCCAGGCGGTATACAGGCTGCGTGTGGAACCAGGTACGCTCTCAAATGCACGCAACAGCTCAAAAAGGCCAACACAAGGCAAGCTCAAACAATAGCTCGCAGGTAGGACGCTGAAAAGAGGGAACGGCAGGATGAAGGCTATGCCATTGGTGACGGTCAGCATTGCGTCACTATTTGCTGCCGCAGCCGATGCCTTTGTTTTTCACCCACGCCGGAGCGGTGATCTCTCCCCTCTGCCAACCAGGACGGCCTTCAGGCACCCGAGGCGGTCACATGGGGCGCAGCGGGCCACCAGAGGGGCGAATCTGCTGACCATGAAGGCTCGCGCCGGCCGCAAGAGTGATCGATGGCAAGTGACGCTGCTCGAGGTGAGAACGGGGCACCCTACCGCGGCACATATGGCTATGCGGTGCAAGAGAGGCAGACAGGAGCGCACGAAGCGAATCATGCACTCTGTTGATGCGACAGAGTGCGCCAGTGTGTCTCATGTCTGATATCTGCTGTCTGTGTCCACCCCCCTCCCTCCCCTGTTGGGTGCAGCGCATTGTGCCGCTGGGCGAGCCGGGTGACGTGGTGACGGTCAAGGCGGCGTACGCCTTCAACAGCCTCCTGCCGCTCAAGCGTGCCCGTCAGGCGACCCCCAATGACATCGTCTCATTTGAGTCGAAGCTGCAGAAGGAAGAGGCAATACGGTACGGTAGGCACACTCCGACACAAGGACATGACAAGGAAGGGGGTCTGGCTGACTGGCTGGCTGTACTGACATGCATGTGTGCTGTGCTGTGTGCTATACATGGTGTGTCGTTCACTGCGCTGCAGTAAGGAGCGTCTGAAGGAGGCCAAGGAGACCAAGGCGTCCATGCAGGGAACGAGCGTTGTCGTCATCAGAAATCCCAACAGGTACGTCACAGGAGTCAGTCAAGGGAGGGCAGCCATGCTCTCAGCTCTACCGCCGACACGCCTCTGCCATGTCATTGACCACAACACAGGGCTGACCCACGAGGATTGGCCTTTTTCGGCTCTGTAAGTCCCAAGGACGTCGCAGAGGGCCTCTCAGAGCTGGGGTTTGGAGTTGTTCCAGAAGACGTGAAGCTCTCTAAAGAGGTGCGTACCGACGCACCCCACACGAAGATGACTCTTGTCCTCCTCTACTATATGATCGATCAATGGGTTCCTGCCTGTCAATCGCATCTATGGTTGCAGATCGTCGAGTACGGCACGGCGACGGCCGAGGTGAAGGTGTACGAGACCATCATGGCAACGGTGGTGGTCAACGTGGCGCCGGATCAGGCGACGGCGAGGATGCAGGCACAGGCCAAGGGCGGCAAACAACAGCAGACGGCCACGGTGGGGGACGAGGAAGAGGCGGACGAGCTGCCCATTGTTGAGACTGAGACACAGGCGGCCACGGCTGCGTGACGCTCTGATGTGTCCGTCCGTCGGTCGGTCCTTGCTGTCTTGTATGTGTTGTCTGACTGAGTGGGTGAGTGAGCGGATTGGTCTGCGAATGGAGCCGACACAGTCTTCTTTGCTGCATGCCTCCGTGACGACTGTGTGTACAGTAAGATTGACTGATACAGCACGGCCTGAGAGTGAGTGTGATTTAAGCTTCCCCCCTCCATGCCTCCCTGTCTGTCTGCCTGGTGAACATGAGGTGTTGCCAGAGCACTCCTCTCTAGTGCTGCTGATACCGTGATGATGATGATGATGTGCGTGTCTTGAGACGGACGGACGGCCCTCCTCTTCTTTTGCCTGTTTTGCTCGACTTGCCTGCCTTGCGTGGGACACTCACTCGCCTACCTGCATCCATCATGTGTGTACGTGTGATGTGTGTCCATTCATCCATCCACCTAGGCGTCTCTGCCTTTTTGCGAGTGAGTATGTGGCTTCATCACCGCCCGCCTACCTGCCTGTGTGACCATGTGTGACCGGCCGACAGGTGGCCGGGCGGGGTGGTGCCAAGGATCGATCCATCACATACAGATGGACACAATTGTCATTCATGCCGGCCAATGCAACTACGTGTGTGGGGGTGAGGTGAGGTGAGCTTTTCAAGACAGACAGACAGACAGACGGTCGATGTGGTGTGATGTGGTGTGGTGTGGTGTGAGTGATCATGACTCACGAATGACAGACATGACTATTATATCAACGATTTGTCAGGGTGCCATGACGAGGCGACATCATTGCAGAGTCCATGAAACAGTGCGTGGCCACACGTGACATGACAAACACAGAGGGTCACCCACTCTTGACCAAAGCACACGCACCATCAAATGCCTAAGCCTTGCTCAGGTGTGCGCACCGGGCTCCGTACCACTCACTGGGAAGCCTGCAAAAGATGTGACAAAGGACATTACAGATGGATGGATGGCGTGGATGGCTGCTGCCGCCACTGTTGCCTTCCTGGCCGTGTCATTCTGGTGTGTACCTTGGGTTCGTCCTTTTCCAGTCCGTGGCTCTTCAGCAGGTCCTTCATGTACTCGTCCGTCCAAATCCACTCCCAGTGACAGCGACGAGGGCCGGAGGATCATGTCCTCAGTCAACCTGAACAACACAAACACACAACACACCACACAGACGCCATTAACAATACATTGTCAACTCAAGACACGGCACACTCACCAGCTCTCTGTGGCCCCCTCCCCAGAGCTGAGATATCGGTGGAGTGCCCGCAGCCCCTCAAGGAAGTTGACACGGCCCAGGCCGAAGCGGAAGTGGCAGCCGGTGGTCTCGCCCATCTCCATCTCATCCGACGGCAGCAGCAGGATGCCCGCCTCGCGAACCAGCTCCTCTGAAAACGCACCGGCGCCCTTCGACGCTGCAGCACCTGCATCAATGAGCCATGAGTAGGTGGGGAACAGGTTTCCTTGTCGCTGTGGGTGCACGTGGAGTGGATATGTGTGATGGCGTGGGGACCTTTGAGGGGAATGAATGTGATGAGTCCCCCCCTTGGCTGACGGAAGTCGAAGACGGAGGTGTGGGCGGCACAGAACGCCCTGAGCGCCCTGACGTTGGCCGAGATGATAGCACGGGTGCGCTGCAGGATCCTCTCGCGATTGCGCAACGCAATCAGAGCCAACACCTGGTTGGTAAACAACATACATCGACAATGCACCCCACACCCATCACTACTGGACGGGCCTCTCTGTCGTCCTCCCTGTCTGCCTCTATTGCTCATTACCTCCGAGGGTCCCGGGCCGCAAATCGTGGTGAAGTCCTTCAAGGTCAGCACCTTCGCCATGAATTCCTTGTCGCGGCACGCCAGCCATCCCAGCCGGAGGCCGGGGAGTGCGTAGCTCTTGCTCATGCCGCTGAGGGTGATGGCCTTGTCGTATAGCGACACCGCTGACGTGAGCGGGGGCGTGGTGTGGAAGAGCTCCCAGTACATCTCATCAGAGAACAGGTACATCTCATGGCTCTGGCAGAGGGAGATGATGCGCTCCCACTCTGATTGATAAATCAGATGCATGCCATCCATCACACACACGAGGGGACTCTCCTTCACTTGACGCATGTGCCCTTCTGTGTGTTGCCTGCCTGCCTGGATGGGATGCCGTGTGTGTCCTGCCTGTACCTGCAGGTGACGGCACGAAGCCGCTGGGATTGTGGGGGAAATTGACGACCAACACAGTCGGCTTGGGGCCTGAGCTGCAGTCAGTCAGTCAGTCAATTTAGCCAGGCCATGCCCACAATGAAGGAGAAGGGCATACATACATACACTTGCATATACATAATAGCCCACACGTGCCTGCCGTGCCGTGCCAGGGGGCTCGGCTCACTTGACGATCTGTTCCAGCTCATCCACATCGAAGATCCACTCCCCCTCCCGCTCCCGGCCCGTCCAGAAATCCACCTGACAGCCCCGCGCCATGGCGGTCTCCGACAGGGATTGGTAGTGTGGCGCCATCACCACCACACGTCCGCCGTCCTCAAGCAGCGCCCAGAAGGCCATCAGAATCGCCTCCTGATCAGCAACCAAATGTCAGACACCGAAATGTCACGTGCGCGTGCAGTCCAGCGATGATGCTCATTACTTCGGGGACTGCAGTCACGATGTCGTCGGTTGTCGTGTGTGGGTACAGGGTCGATATCTCATAACGCAGAGCAGGATCCCCTTGGCTTTCGGTGTAGGTCAGCTTGAGCTCATCCCACTGCTGGCGAGTGGCATCGTCAGCCAGCGACAACAGCTACACACGACACACACACGAAACGACCGTCCTTGGTTTGCACTGCAGGAGCGTCTGTCTGTATGTACGACAAAGGGTCTCTCTTGATGCTGACCTCCTTGAGCGTAAGGGCCTCGGCATCGCTGCAGCCAACACACACAATGGAGGGCTGGCTGATCTCCCTGCGTCGTATGCATGTCATGTGTCGTGTTTTGGTTGCCGACCGGACCTGCAGCAGAGCAAGTGCTTGATCTTGGGATCAAACTCATACTTTGCAAACCAGCGCTCCAGGCGGAATGGCCGATAGCCTGCCACGGTCCCCGCAGCGTCCACGGCCGCCTTCTTGTCGCCGTTCATCGCGGTCGCCTCTCAAACGGGAAAAGACGACCGGTATGCGCTCACGGGTGAGTACCTTGCAAAGCCTTTTAAGCCGATGTTCCAGGTGGATGCAATCTAAGCTCGCAGACTTCAGCTGAAACCGCGTCGTCAGCTGAGCGGGCAGGAGAGAGAAGGCGTCAAGAGAGCAGAGATCTGTGGTGATCCATCGGCAGAGATGTCATCGGCCGGGGAGCATCCGTCCTTCGTGATGCCTCCGTCATGGATGGTGCACAAGTTCGGCGGCACGAGCGTCGGCAGCGCTGATCGCTACCAGAATGTGGCCACCCTGGTGCTGCAGAGTGCGGCCACTGCCCCTGCCCGGCTGGCGGTGGTGGTCTCTGCCATGGCAGGCGTCACCGACTCCCTCTTCGCCTCATGCACCGAGGCGGCTGCGGCCTTCCACGTACGGAAGAAGACCCCGCACAAGGACGAAAAGGCCGGCTATCTGTCGCTGACAGGCCGGATCCACGACAAGCACATCCAGACGGTGCAGACACTCGCGGCGGCGGGCGACTTCAGCGCCGAGGATGCGGCTGCCTTCCAGTCGACGCTGGAGAGGGACATCGAGGACATCAAGGACATCCTCAAGGCGGTGTCGATAACGGGCACCTGCCCAGAGACGATGAAGGAGCTCATCACGGGCTACGGCGAGCTGTGGTCGGCCCAGCTGCTGAGGGCGCTGCTGCGGGAGCGGGTGCACAAGGCCGGTGAGGGGCGGCAGGTGGAGTGGATCGACGCCCGCGACATCCTGACGGTGCAGGACCCCTCCAGCCGGTCGGGCAGCATGTCGGTGCACGAGCGGGTGCTGCTCGACTTCCCCAAG
The DNA here is from genome assembly GCA_001179505.1 of Vitrella brassicaformis. Taxonomy (NCBI): domain Eukaryota; family Vitrellaceae; genus Vitrella; species Vitrella brassicaformis. Next base: position 157,338 of record CDMY01000405.1, on the reverse strand, counting down.
TCGCAGAAGCACATGGACAAGTGGATGGAGACGCACCCCGACGTGGACATAGTGGTGGTGACGGGCTACATCTGCTCCACCCAGAGCGGCACACCCACGACGCTCAAGAGGAACGGCAGCGACTACTCGGCCTCGCTGCTGTCGGCGCTGCTCAAGGCCAGCAAGCTGGTCATATGGACAGATGTGGACGGCGTCTATACGGCCGACCCCAGGAAGGTCCCCGCCGCATTCCGCCTGCCTTTCGTGTCCTATACCGAGGCCATCGAGCTGGCCTATTTCGGAGCTAAGGTGAGTGAGCGGTGGGGAGGGCAGGGCAGGGCGGGACATTATATATGTGTCTTTATTCTCCCCCTGTGTATGTGTGTGTGTGTGTGGTCAGGTGTTGCATCCATTCACGATGCATCCGTGCATTCAGCACTCCATCCCCATCCACCTGAGGAGCTCCCTCAGACCAGAATCATCAGGCACACTCATCAGGTCAGCTGAGCTACAGTCACAGACCCAACACGATACAGTCACAAGCTAACCTTCTTTCTCCCCCCCTCCCTGTCCTGTCCGTCCCTCAGCAACCACCGCAGCCAGGTTGTGTCGCCACTGTGCGCCCCTTCCTCCCCACCTAATGCCGCCAACGTCAACGGCAGCAAACACGACGGCGAGTGCGACGGCCCACACACTGACGACTTCACCCTCATGGACGTCTCGCCATGCAAAGTGAGCTGTCATCAATCGACACACCAATGTGTTCACGGGTCTGTACCTACTGTGTCCTTGTGTCGTGTGTGTCGTGTGTGTGTCAGGCGTTCACGATGATAGCAGACATCACGTTGGTGACTCTCGAGGGCTCGTCGATGATCGGTGTACCGGGCATCGCCAGCCGCCTCTTCGCGGCCGTCAACGAAGCCAGCTGCTCCGTTGTCATGATCTCACAGGTCGGTGCGCTGGTGGGTGGGGAGGTCGGTGAGTGGAATGGACAATTCAATTGGCTGCCTTGGTGCGTTGCGGTGTATGGATCCGTGCCTTCCATGTCATGCAGGCGTCATCGGAGCACTCGATAAGCTTCGCTGTGGTGTCCCGTGACGCCCAGCGAGCGGCAGACGCCGTGCGCAATGCATTCTACAAAGAGATGCACGAAAGTGAGGGAGGGAGGGAGGGAGAAACCCAGTTCTGGCACGCGGCACCTGACTGCCGTCTGATGTCGTTCATCCATCAGAGTCGATGAGTGTGACCTTGACTTCCAAGTGCACCATCATCTGTGCGGTTGGCGAGAACATGTGTGGCTCCAGGGGCATCCTCGGCAGACTCGCAACCGCATTCGCAGTCGCCGGCGTCAACATCATCGCCGTCACCCAAGTAGACAGACAGGGGCACAAGGGGCGTACGGCATCCATCCCATCCATCCATCCACCAATTAATTGCACACACATGATCCACGCGTGCTCCCTCCCGGTGTGGTCTGTGTCATGGCAGGGTTGCAGCGAGAACAACATCACGTTTGTGGTGTCGAGCAGCGAGGCCGTCTCAGGTCTGCGTGCGATCCACGATGCTGTGTACGGCAAGGAGACGCCCCGCATCCCATCCCGACTCGCCAGCGCCCCCACGCGCATTGACATGCCACCACTCATACTCGAACCCAACACCACAGAGACCGTCCCTGTGGTCAGTCAGTCAGGGAGAGAGAGGGGACAGGCAGACTGACAGCGTGCATCTGACGACATTCGTGACGGGACGGTGGCTGCCCTGTGTTTTGTGTGTGCTCGTGTGTCGTGCAGGTGGTGTTGGTTCCGGAGCTGCCCGTACCCCAGCTGGCGCAGGACAGCGTGTTGCATCAAGTCAGTGACGGGCAGTGCACTGCAGTGGGCCACACGCACATACATGACGCCACGCCCAGCTCTCGTGTGTCCGTCTCTGTCGGCAGATCGTCAAGATGCTCTCCCCCGTCGAGGTCGCGAGTGACGGCAAAGATGAAAGGTATGTCGGCCACCCAAACAGCCACGAGCATTTGGCCTGAGCTTGCACGGGCCTCCTTGCGTGCCTTTATTGATCGCTAGCCACTACGCGCTGCCGCTGAGCCTCACTGCCTTCACAGATGGCCAATCCCATGTCGCCGTAAGCCAAGAACCAAAGGCCAGGCCCTCTCTGAAACACAACACGGATGGACCTCGATTGATGCGTTTTTCGTGTGCACGATGGATGGATGGATGGCTGAGTGCAGAGCTACACGGAGCCCCAGGTTGACCAGGCCCTTCCCCCCTTGCCCGCCACCGACCTCCTCAGAAGCATGCCGCCCAGCGCACTGCTATTCGACATCAGGTGCGGTGCCTGGGGAGGCTTCATGAGGACTGACGTGCAGTGGCACGTCAAAGCACCTGTCTGTCGTTTGTCCGGTTTTGTGTGCGTGTGGTTGCAGGAGTCACTTGAAGCGTCTGTACAGCCCGACTACGGAGAAGGCGGAACGCGTGAGTCAGCACACACAGGACACCTTCCTGCAGCGGTGGAAACAGACCGGCAGGATGGTCGTCAACAGACAAGGCATACAGGTGGGTGCGGTGGCGGCCAGACAGACAGAGATACACTGACTGGGTGCAGATGGCCAACCAACCAACACTTCTCTCTCTCTCTCTCTCTCTCTCATACAGTGTGGTGATGCGGTCAACACATTGCTGCGCATCCTCAAGGGTCAGTGGCACGACAAGGACATCCCTGTCCACCACGAGCAGCATCCGGCTGCCGGAAGAGGCGGCAAGGCCAAGTCAGGTCGACAGAGGAGCCGGTCATACGGCGGCGGGGAGCTCCATCCCTCCAGCAGCACTCAGCCCAAGGACAACAAGCCCTCGTCCAAAGCAGCAGCAGCAGCAGCAGCAGGTGGTGGTGGTGGTGGTGGGCATGGCGGGCATGGCCATGGCCATGGTCACGGTCACGGCGGTCACCAGGTGTGGCAGAAGAAGGTGTCGTACGACAGTGAGGATGTGCCGCATGCAGAGGGCGGGGAGAGGCAGGGGGAGCGGGAGGGGGAGGGGGCAGGAAAGTGATATCTAGAGCCATGCGCGTTGCCGTTGCTGGCGGGCAGACAGATAGTCACGTTCGTGTAATCATGCCTTTCTCTCTCCGCCCTGTTTGCACGGTGTGTGGTGTGCTTGCCCTTTATTCATATGCACTAGCTGCTCGTCGATTTCTCTCTGGCTTGTGCGTACGTGGAGTTGGCGGGCTTGCGCATGGTGCATGTGGTGTACACGCATGCGCTGCCACAGTGATGAGCGATTTTTGATGACACGTACGTCACTCATCGCTGTCACGGATGTACACCATGGCCATGCACGAGCACGGCACCACGCATCTGTCCGCCCATTGCAACCACGGTCAACCACACAGTGTCCGTAGATCTGCCGGCTCCTTGCGGATCCATCCATCTCACTGCATCGTGTTCCGTTGTCCTCCCCGCCGGACCAGACCATGCCCCATCTCCAACGCATGATCACATACCGCCCAGCGGAAGGACCGTCCGCTCAGGCCTTGCCCTCTCTTCGCCAGCCTGCCATTCCGGCATGATATGCGAGCTTTTGGGGGTTCGTCCTGGCCACCCGGACGGCCCCCAAAAAGCTGATCTAAAAATTCAAGGTGCCAAGTTGGTTTCCCGCGCGTTTCGCGGCGAATTGATCCTGCTCACTCTGTCGCTTTTCTTTCCCGATCTTTTCCGCCCTTTTCTCCACCTCTAGAGCGCTTTCTCCTCCATCCTCCGCCTGATCTCGTCCATCCGTGCGGCCGGGAGGGTCTCCACCGGCGCCGTTCGTTCTCTAAATTGCCTCTGAGCAGCTGCTGTCGGTCAGCCGACATGAGAGTCCGCGGCGCCCTCATGGCAGGGGGGTGCTGCGTCATCGCCGCCACCCTCCTCGCGCTACTCACCTGCGCCAAGGCACAACAATACAAGTAAGGACACACACGCGTGCAGGGAAGGAGGAAATGGACGCATCTCATGTCGGGAGAGGGAGATCTGACGTGTGGATGGGATCTTGGCCTCATATATGCGTGTGGATGGGCGAGATCTCTGCCTCCCTGTGTGTCGGTTGTGTGCAGGACGTATCACACGGTTGAGTACGATGACATGGAAGGCTTCCAGTTTCTCATGAAGGTGCGAAGAGATCCCGTGTCTCCTGCCTGCATCTGTGGCTGCTCATCCATCCATTGTATGGTCTCTGTCTATGGCGTCTGTCCATCTGTCAGCGTCGTCTGAACCCGGGATACATCTCGCACAAGGGATATATGGAGGAGGACTCCATTGGCAAGGTCACCGTCTACAATGAGTACGTCGTCGGCTCCACCGGCCACGGCAACGCCACCACACTCATTGCTGGTCCGTCGGGAGGCAACACAGATACCCACACACTCGTCGATCTACGTCATCAGCTTCTCCTGCGTGCGCATGTGTGTGTGTGTGGGGGGGGGGGGGGGGGGG
>CDMY01000405.1:134186-152588 GCA_001179505.1 Vitrella brassicaformis | reverse complement strand
GGTATCAGGTGCCCCTTTCTCCATCTCTCTTGAGGACCGAGATCCCGACGATGACTTTTTGGTCCACCACGCCATGACCGTCGGGGACGCAAGAGACGGGTACAAACACACAGATCTACCTGCACTCCCCACGCGCAGATCTCTGATCTTCCGCTCATCGCTGCGTGCTCTCTCTCTCTTTGTGTGTGTGTGTGTGTGCAGGTGCCTGTCGAACCGTGCGAACCCGCTGCAGCTGGACCCGCAGGGCACCGGTGACGACACCAAGTACCCCGCCCTCATCGGGTACGCCAGCGGCTCCGCCTCCGAGAAGATGCTGCCCCCCGACGACATCAACACATACGAATACGTCGGATACCAAAAGGGGTCCAACAGCAATAAGGGTGGGTGGGTGGGCGCCACTGCCACTGCACTGCTCTGCTCTGCTGCACCCTCATTCATCGCCGTGCTATGTATGTGTGGCTGTGTGTGTGTGTGTGTGTGTGTTAGGTTACGCAACTTGCTCCCTCCAGACGGTTGGCGGCAAGAACTACTGCGTGTTTGGCAAGGCGGCCTATGTGCCCAGCGGCGCCAGCGGCACCACCTTCAACCCCACCTCGACTAGCAGCCCCTCCGGCGGCAGCGGACTGCCCACCGATGCCACAAATACGCCCGCATCCTCCAAAACCGTCATCGAGGAAATGGTACGCACAAGGACGCACAAGGAAACACATCCGCGGTCTGTCTGGCCTCCGCTCTACCATGCGTATGTGTATGTCAGGCCATCCCGTTCCCCGGTTTCTACTCGATGTGCATCTGCCTGAACATGGCCACGACTGGCTCCAGCAAATGCGCCAGCGCCCAGAGCGCGGCGGCCTTCTCGGTGGACGTGGGCATGGTGCTGCAGGTGGCGGGCTTCAAGCAGAAGAACCTCGAGGAGAAGTACTGCGCCGCCTACAACAAATGCACGCTCGACTTCCTTCCCGCCGCCTTCTACTCCTTGAGCAACGTCAACTACACCACCGTCCAGCACAATGTCGACCTTGGCACATCCGTCGATGTCACCACTCGTAAGCCACACACCCACAGACACACACAGGGAAGGAAGATCGGCTGGCTGGTCATCTTGTGTGGTTCCGTGTGTGTGTGTGTGTGTATGTGTGTGTGGTTGTCAGTAAATGACGCTGAGGTTGTGACGGGTGGTGTCAACACGGCAACCATTGCCGATCAGCTGTTCATCACGGAGGACTTCACGGACGGCTCGACCAAACTGCACTGCTCGGCGGACGTGCACTTCACCAACAGCTCTGGCACACCATACCACGGTACGGATCTCCCACCACGTGGCACCACACCACGATTGTGGTCCCTCCCTCTCTTGGTGTATGTGTGGTCCGTCCATTTGCAGCCCAAGCCAAGCTGAACGTGGAGACCAACAAGGTGAGCTGGGTCTTCACCCTCAAGACCGCCGCCACATCCGTCACCGCCTCAGACTTCCAGGCCGAACTCGCACTCGACCCCACGTAAACAATATACACACATGGATGGATGGACGCAACGTCCATGCGCACATCTGTCTGTCTGTCTGTCTGTGTGCTTATGTGTGTGTGCAGTCTTGCCGGCACCCATTATCTGTGTTGGTTCCCCTGGACCGTATACGGAGGCTCCGAAACGGCACCCAGCGGCGTCGCCAAGGGCCAGGCCAAGTTCGTCGCTGCCAAATTCGGAATTGCCGGTGAGTCGCTTGCTGCCGCACGGACAAGTCTGTCTGTGTCTTTGCAGCCAGCCACATACATATGTCTGTGGTTGTGTGTGTGTGTGTGGTTCAGGTCCGACGAAGACCAACACGATGATCAGCCAGAAGGTGACCCCCGGCACTGTGACGAGCTTCGCCCCTCTGGCGGCCTACAACTACAAGGTGGGCGACAAGCTGCTGGTCGTCAAGCAGAAGTCCAGCAGCAGCAGCTGCGGCACCGGCGGGGGAACAAACAACGACGGCAAAATCACATTCAAGGCTACCAAGGTCTTCAGCTCCCAATACAATGCGGTACGCACGCAATCACAACAGAAACTGCCCCACCCCAGCGAGCTGTGCGCACGGCTGTCTGTGTGCGTGTGTGTGTGTGTGTGCGTCTGTATCAGAGCGCCCTGTTGACGAGCACTGCCAGCGGATCGCCATCGTGGAGCCTCTATGTGCCTAAGTGAGAGCAAGAGAGAGCCACAGACAGATGCAAACAAACCCTCTGATGTATGTTCCGTTTTCGTTGTCCATCGCCGTGCAGGGGCAACTTCGGTGTTCAGGGTGACTACCACTTGTGCTGGTGCCCCGGCACCAACATCGGCGGCGTCAGCTGCCTTGATAACGACTTGACTGAGTCAAACTACCTTTACGAGGCCGGTCAGTGAGGGACTGGGTGAACGAACAACCGGCAATTAATTCCATGTTCTGTGTGTGCGTGTGCGTACGTCTGTCTGTCTGTCTGTCTGAGTGTAGGTAACGTGACGATCCCCGGTGCCACAATTGCCCTGAAGGGTGCGGTGTGCTACCCGGGCTACCCCTGCACCGTCACAGTGGCCAACACCAGCTGCGTCGGGTGCACCACGTCAGAGGGCGTGCAGGTGGTCCGCCGCGAGCTGGCCTCATACGACGACGGCAATACCAAGAATGTCTTCTACGAAACCAACTGCGGCGGGCCCAACGGAGAGTGAGTGAGACACTGCCACCCACCACCCACCCGACCACCCACTTATGTGTTTTGGCTCGTGTGTTAAAATTTAGGGTGAAGAAATGGACGACCTCAGCAACGGCTACCCAGGCAAACGCGTGGATGTACAACTGGACGGCCTTCCCCAACGACGCGTCGCTGGAGTTCGGCAACATCGGTCGATACGTGCTCTGCTGGTGAGTCGAGAGTTACTAGATGAACAGACTCTCTTCTCTCCCTCCGAGATGGATGGATGTGTCGTGTATCTGTATGTGTGCAGGGGCTCCTCAAGTCCGTATGGCCAGCCTGCGAGTGACTTCGAGACGGTCAAGTCCAACTTCTTTGGCGGAGAGACGCCGGCCACGCCCGGCAACACGGCCAGCAACTCGGCGCCCTGGACGAACCACGACTACACCTTCCAGGTGTTCGGGCCCTCGCGCGAGAACTGGATCACGTGCAAGATGGCCGACGAGAAGCCACACGCCACAGAAGACTTCTGTCAGGTGACACACACACACAGAGGGAGGGAGGGAGGGAGGGAGGAATGCACACACAAGCATAGCCTCCCTGTCTGTCTGTCTATCTGTCTGTCTGTCGTTGCTGGCCCGTCGCGTGTTTGCAGGTGACACCTAAGACGTGGGCGACTCACGATGCCGGCACGGCTCTGTTGCCGACCTCCCTCAACGCCGACGAGTTCCTGCTGGCGGGCGACTACGCCACCGATGACGAGTTCATCATCGGTGTCAAGAGCACCAATGACGCCATCCTCGACACGGTATATGGAGACGCGTGTTCTGTATTGCTCGGTGTATCGGGTTGTGTTGTGTTGTGCTGTCTTGTGTGCAGTGGCCGTGGACCACTGGCTGCGGCGCGGGCACCGCTGTATTCAACTCGACGCTCGCGGCCACGACCAATATCAACGTCAATGCGTCCGAGCCGGGCATCTACGAGATCTGCTACTGCCCCAGTCAGCACAAACACACACAAACATATATACATGCACACATACTGTTGTCCTCAACTGTTCAGCCAAGTTCTGCACGGACCTGCCCTGCACGGCGGCCGATAAGATGACCAACGACCTCGGCTGCGACTTTGTCAGCGACTTCAAGACGTCCGGAGGCATCATGGTGGTCGAGGGTACGTACGCACGCAACACACAAAGGAACGGCAGAGTGGCAATCGCCATCTATCGCCTCTCTCGTGTGTGTTTACAGGTCCCAAGAAGGGCGCTGATGGCGGTCTGAGCGGCACCACACTGCCCGTCACCAAGGGCGAGCCCTTCACCATCACTCTCAAGGGCTACGGTCTCGCCGGCGCAACCGCACACAAGTAAGTACAGACCCATGCCATGCCATGCCAACCAAGTCATGTGAGTGTCTGTCGTTGTGTGTCGTTTGCTTATTCAGGATTATGATCACCGAGACGGATGTGTGCAACGAGACGGCGTCAGCGTCGTCGCAGATCAAGTACTACCCCTCTGGCGCGGCCGTGAGCGGCTCGATCAGCGGCGAGGCCGTCACCCTCCCCGCCACAGCCATCCAGAGCGCCACACGCGACAGCACACACCACTGGAAGGTCAAGCTCACCCTCACCGGCACAACCAAGGAGGCCCTCATCAACAAGGGACTCGCCACCGGTGCACTCGTGGCCTTCACCGCCTCCGACCAGACAACAGCTACGAACTACCCCACGGGCGCCAACGAGCACACCTTCTCAACCACTCAGGTCTTCCAGACCTGGGCCGCTGACGCCACGTCGGGCCAGCGCCGATTCTACAAGGTGCTGGAGGGACCCAACGACGACCTCGAGTTCACAATCAACTTCATGGACACCTTCCCGGACCTCACAGTAAATTGGACGATGGGCGGCCAACGCACACAAGGACACATGCACGTGTCTCTTTCCTGTGATGTGGTGGTTGTTGGTGTTGTTTAGGGCGTCACGTGGAAGACCGACGGCCACACTATCGCAGTAAGTGCCGACCAGAGAGGCAAGCAACAAGTGCTATCCTCGATCCATGCGCGCGTGTGTTTGTGTCTCGTGGAATAGCTCGCGGATCGCGAGGTGTATCCCGAGTCGGGTTCCGGGACGGGCCTCTACACCAACAACGACACAGCCGGCACATTTACCATCTGCTGGACTGGAGGTGGGTGGGTGGGAGGGTCGAGAGGTGGACACATATCAGCCATATCTGTCTGTCTCTGTGTGTGTGGTGGATGTGAGTGCAGATGGCACGAGCTGGTACAAGTGGGCCACTCTCGACGTGCAGGGTCCCCGTGCCTTCAACACGGCCACCGGCCCCAGCATGTGGTTCGCCGTGCCTGAGGTGCAGAAGGCCGGCCCCCTCGTGCTGTCCTTCACGCCATCCGTCGACACCCGCACCGACTCCACGGGCGGCGTGCGCCTCATCGACGGCTCCGGCACTTACGTCTCCACCAACTTCGTCTACGGCGAGCACCAAGTCAACAAACAGTACCGGTACGTGCGCTGACACGGATACAGAAGGCGGATTTGTCGGCCGGGACACTCCTCTTTTTGTGTGTCTGTCTGTTGTGTCTCTGTCGCGTTGTATTGTACCAGTGTGCGTATCCGCTTCCCGGACACTCTCAAGTTCAAGCCGCTGGCCGTGGTGGACACGAGCGTGGCGTGGGCGAGCGACGGCATCTCGACGGGCGCCACACTCACCTCCTACACGACCGAATCACAGGCCGTCTGCGGCAAGATGTTCTACGAGCTGTGGTCCTCTGACGCGCACGGCTTCCCCATGCCGTGGAAGTGCTGGTACGAGCACCCTTCACGTCACAGACAGGTGTCTCGACACACACGGGGGTGCTCTGTGGTGTCTCGTGTGTCTTGTGAAGGGTTGAGGTGGGCACCACGTCCGGAGTCACTGATGTCTACATGCACTTCAGCAAGGTGAGGGAGCCGTCATGATTGATAACAACACCCCATACACCTGACACCGTGGTCTTCTCTGCGTGTATCTGTGTTTGCGTTGATCAGTACGCTGGCCTGAAGGCGGGCGCCAAATACTGGATTGTCATGAAGGCCGGCCTCGTCAAGGCAGCTAGCCAAGTCGCCAACAGGTCAGTCTGCCCATACCCTCACCCGACAAAGTAGTGTGTATCTATGCCTGCCTGTCTGTCTGTCTTTGCTGCTCATCGTTTCCTCGTTGGTGCAGTGACATCAAGGTGGAGATATCGACGCTGAGCGACCCGACCGACCCGATGCTGGGCATCATCGAGACCAAGGAGCTCTACTACGACAACAGCGACATGACCAAGGCCGGAGTCACCCTTAACACATGTATGCAGCCCACGCGACATACACACACGTACACGCGAGACACGTCGACATGTGTGTGTGTTGTGTGGGATCTCTAGATGCGTACAACCTGACGACGAGTAATCCGTCGGACACCACTGGCTTCGCAGAGCTGACGGCATCATCTGGCGCGGCGATCACCATCTACGACACAGCCGCCACCGAGCTGGACACCGTCGCACGGGGGGCAAACACCATCGTAAGACACCAAGAGGGAGGGACGTCGGCAGGTCAATGGATTCCATCGATGTGTGTGTGATGTGGTTGATGTGTAATGCAGGGAGTGACTCAGTGCACAAACACTGGTTGCCAGATCTACATGGACTTCCAAGTCGCATCCGGCAGCAAGCTCAAAGTCGGCGAGGTGAAGACCTTCACTCACGCCCACACCTCACACCTGTATGTTTGCAATCATGCTGTTATCTCTGTGTGACGCTCACGCGCAGGTGATTTACGTGCCCATGTACCCGCTCACCTTCTGGGACATCAGCATCAGCGGCTCCTGCCATGCCAGCCTCACCTGCACTGCCGTCGACTTCTTCCAAATGGGCGGACTCAAGAACACTCTCAGGATGGAAGTCACCACCGAGATCGCTGTAAGTCGCTGACATCAGCGACACAGACTGCCCATGTGTGTGTCTCGATTTGTCTCTCTCTGTCTCTCTCTGTGTGTAGGCTCTGACGTATGTGCGTCTGGGCTTCAAGATCAACAACGCCCGCAGCCATGGCGGCTTCCAGCCAATCCTGCCCCTCTACGGTGCACTGGTACCCCGACACTCACTCAAACACACGCACCGTCTTCGGATATGCATTGTCGATGTGTCTGTCTGTCAGTTGGTTGAGGGCGGTCTGATGTCGAATCGCACTAAGTGGTACCTGCCCAACATCGGTACGTCCGATCGCATCCAGTGGAGCAAGGAGGGCTCCGAGGCGTCCGTGGCCAGCTACATCTGGGACGACCCCCATGGCGACATGGAGGACATGAACAACGACAAGCGGTTCCAGGGATCCACATACAACATCCTCTATGCCAAGATCAAATTCGGTAGGGGGGTTGTGTGGGGTAGATGGGAGGAGGGAGGTGTGCACATCGTGTCTCACGTGTGTAGGCATGGCGCTGTACGGTCACGGTCACAGCAGTGCGTCCAAGTCGTCCATCTACATCAACCTGCCCAACTTCACCGACCCGTCCAACACCGCGCAGACCTACACATGCAAGGGGGACGGCAGCAACGTCTACGTAAGCAGCCCGACACATACTATACACAGAGAGACATGTACAATTGACCCTCTCCCTATGTGCCCCCTCTTTGTTGGTGTGCAGGCGACTGACAGCGACGCCGCCCCTGTTCACGTGTTGCGCTATGCCGACTACGCCGGGACGAATCTGACGATGCCGCCAGGTCTGGGCAGCCTTGACGCCGTGTGGTACGCAGCGGAGACAGGCACGCCTGCGGAAGCGTGCGCCATCCAGCTGTCTATGGGACACATCATCCCTGCCGGTGAGGAGTGAGTCCAGATAAGTTACATGCATATGTGTTGTGTGATGTGTGGCTGGCTGGCTGGCTATGGTGTGTAGGCACGACGCTGCTCTTCAAGCTGTGGGTCAACAACCCTGCTGCACCCATCAAGGCATCAGACTGGCAGAACGAATGGGCATTCTATGCCAACACGGTACCTACAGCCACACGCATCAACAACAATGGCATCTGTATGTATCTTCTTCTCCCCTTTCTCTATGTTGTGTGTCTCATCTATATATCAGGGCTTCTCGAACCAGGTCGCGGGCACCGAAACAGCTTACAACACCCTACGCAGGGCCAGCTACCGCACCGTCTTCACCGCTGACGCCGAAGACAACCGCTGGGCCAAGAACGTGCCTGTGGTGGGCAACCTCAGCCAGGAGATGTCCTCACTCTCGCCCGTCGACACCTTCGCCCCCGGGGCCACGGGTGATGTCGCCATCATGTTCAAGACCATCCAGTCCACTGGCGGAAACGCTACCAAGGTGAGTCAACAAACATACCACACACACACAGGTGCTCTGACTGTCATCAATTCTCATCTCCTGTCTCCTGCGTGTCGTGTGTATGGGTGTCAGGGTGGCTCGATCACGGTGTTCGCCCCGCACGGCTTCGCCTGGGATTGCAACAAGGACAAAATCGGCATGGCGGACCCCAACAACCGCGGCACGTGGCTGCCCGATATCAAGGAGGCCAACGTCGCCAACTCCAGCAGACTGTCAGCTCAGACCACACGAGGCTCACACTGATGGCCTTCATTGTCGTATGTGTTCGTCAATGCAGCTGCAACATTGTGCTTGAGGACGGCGAGGAGCTGCTCCGCGATAAGTGGTACGGCTTCACCATCCCGGTCACCAACGGCGCCCTCAACTACACCACCACCGACTTCTGGTCGATCGCAACATACCAACAGGTCGGCCGACGACTGACTGACACATACACACAGAGGCACTCAGGCATCGTCTGTTCATCTGTGTTGGTGCTGTGTGTGTGTCTCCCGACATCAGAAGTGCTACCATGACCAGACTCCGATTGGCTGCGATGCCGTGGATGAGCTCTACTTCGATCGCACTGCCACCCCGCGATACGGCCTCACCATGTTCCCCAAGAAACTCGGAGACACCGCAGAACCAGTCACCTTCCACACATACGTCAAGGTGAGTCAGTGGTCTGTCTTGCCAATTCGCATGTACATGTGTCATCGATGGCATGTGTGTGTATGTGTGTATAGGCACCGACCAAGGGCGACATGGACAGCCGTTCGGCCATCTTTGACGTGTTGGTGCTGGACGCCCGCCCCTACGCCCTGACGGCAGTGAACACATTCGCCGTGGCCAAGATCAAGCTCAATCACGCCCTGCCCACCACACACAACCTCCTTATCATACCGCCACGCGTACCCCCACACACACGCGAGGGACTTACACGCGGGCATTCGATGTCTGGTGATGTGTGGCCTCTGGTCAGCACTACATGCCGACTGGTGCTGGCAACGAGGTGTCGAACCTGACCATCCTCAACGTCAACGAGACGGTCGTGCGCGCTGAGTTCGTTGAAGTCTCGCCGGGATACACCACGTACGCAACACACACACACACGCACAGAGAGAGATCCAGACGCACACACACGTGTCGAGGTCCTTTCTCCTGGGTGTATCTCTGTGTGTGTCAGGTGGACAGGCACGGTAAACACCGACTCGAGTGCGCCCAAGTATGGCATCAAGGTGGACAACACCTACACGAACGGCTTCAATGTCACCAACAAGCTCTACTACATCACCTTCGGCGTCCAAGTGGCGTCGGGTTACGAGACCAATCCCCCGGTGGCCAACAGCTGGTTCCTTGAGTCGTACCACACCCTCATGCCCGAGACCACCGCCGCCAAGCGCTACACGGCCATGGTGAGCACCCCCGCCCAGCTGATCAACAAGCTCATGAATCCCGAGGTGTCCTTCGTCACCGCGAGCAACGCCACCGAGAATACCATCACATTCGGCCTCCAGACCGTCGCGCCCATCCCCTACGGCGGCTGCCTCTACGTTAAGTTCCCATCAGAGGTCTCCACCTCAGGCCAGAGGTTCAACACCACCGCCGCCAATCAGGCGTGTTCGCTCGAGATGGTCGGACCCACCGAATTGTAAGCCAACCTCACGACACGATGGGAAAACGACACACCGGTCGACGATGATGGACGGATCCACAAAAGTGTCGCTTTGTCTGTGTGTCTGTGTGTCTGTGTGTCTATGTGTGTCTCAGCTACACGCCCCCCGCACCGTTCCACGAGATGATGAACTGCAGCTGGGAGGGCGAGACCATCAGCGGCCAGACGACCATCATGAACGTGACCTTCCACCCCATCAAGGACCCCCTGCAGCCAGGCAAGTACCGCTTCGGCCTCAAGGTCATGAACCCCAAGATGGCTGGTGACGCCGTCGCCAACGTGGACAAGTTCGAGTTCTACTCGATCAAGGAATGCAACATGACCGTGGTGAGTAGACTAGATAGAGGTGACGGCAGATACTGCCAAAAGTGCGTCGATTGACTCTTTCCTGCCTGCCTGCCTGCTTGGGTCACTGTCAGATGGTGAATCTCGACGAGACCATCAATGCCGGTCTGGGTGCGCCGATGAAGCAGGCCCTCCGCGACCACCAGCTGGACATGATGACCTCCGTCATGTCCAAGGACATCGTGCCGGGCTTCGTCTCCACCAAGATACTCGGCTACACCGTCCTCAAGCCGGGAGCCGACACCAAGATCACATTCGGCTTCGAGCCGTCCGCCATGACACTCGCTGACACCAACCTCGCCACGCCGTACACACTCGAAGTCATGGCGCCTGCTGGGTCAGCTACACGCACACACAACGAAACACACGGACACGACTCATCGCTGTGTGTGTGGTGTGTGATATGTGTAGGTATGTCTTCCCGCTGGATTGCTCCAACGAGCTCGATCTGTATCCTTTCGGCAACAGCACGCACAACATGAAGGACCCCATGTACCAGAAGTACTGGTCACTCAACACCTCCTTCACCCTCACCTCGTGCGCCGCCGACTCGTCGATGCGGTCCAAGGCGACGCTGACGTTCTCTGCGTGGCTGGAGAGCCTGCCCACGTACGCCTTCTCCATCAACGCCACCAACCCCGTCGTGGCGCCCGACCCCAACTACTTCTCCATCGTCCTCGACGACGTCGCCGCCGGGCAGGCCATGGGCAGGATGCTCTACACATTCATGCCAGCTATGGTCACGGCAAAGAACCCTGTAAGGCTGGGAGTGAAGGAAGGAACGCAGAGACAGGAAAGAGGGCGCGTGTGACGTCTCCGGCCTGCCTGCCTGTTCTGTGTGTGCCTCTGTGTGTTATGTGTAGGTTGTGGGTGGCATGAACCTGCTGGAGTTCCACCTGACGACCACGCAGGCCATCTCCGGCAAGATGGCGTCCGTCACATTCCTCATCCCTGAAGGTAGGTGGGTCCCGACACCTGCAGCCGAGCACCTGCAGCTTGGATGCTATGCTGTTTGTGTCGCCTTCTGTCTGCCTCTCTCTCTATCGTCCCTCAGAGTTCACGGCCTCGTCTGGTGCCGCCAACTTGGCGTGCCGCAAGGCTAAGGTCATGGTCGGAGAGACAGAGTTCTCAGGTAAGCAATGATGACCAGACCGAAAATCAGACCGGGACATGTTTCTCTGTCTCTCTTGCGTCTCTCAGTCTACAACGCGTCGAGTGGCACCGTCACGATGGCCAATCTTGAGACGGACGCAGCTGGGGTCATGCCCGACGCTGCCGCCAAGATGATCTGCGTGTAGGCAGAGAAGCGACAGGAGCATCTGTTGGCAACCGGCTGACTGCAATTGTGTCTGTGTGTTGTGTATATGTCGTCAGGGCCTGGTCCAATCTGGTGATCTTTGCCATCACGGACATGACCACCACCATCCCTGCCAACGGCACCGCCAAGTAAGGACACACACGGACGAACGGACGGATAGATGGGGGGATCGACCTTGCCTGCCTGCCTGTGTTGTTGTGGTGCAGGTTCTGGTTTGAGGTGACCAACCCGACCCAGCACATCACGATGCCGCCGACCTTCGAGGCCTGGTCGTGCATGGGCAAGGGCAACAACACGTGCGGCGTCAGGTCGCTCGACGGCTACGTCGCCAGCAACTACTCTCTCGACTACGGCACCATCCCGGGATTCATCACCATCCCCAAGCTGCAAACCGTCCGATTCGACGGACCCGGCGGCCTGTAAGGAACCATTCAGTAGTGCAGGCAGGCACTCATGGGTTGTCATGTCTCTCTTCCTGCCTCTGTCCTCTGTGTGTGTGATTGTGTGTGTTCAGTGCTATTGAGGGCAAAGGCAACACGGACTTCTGGGCGTCGCTGATCATCGCACTGCCCAACACTGTGCAGCCTCCTCAGGCTGGCGACAAGATCCACCTCACCGCACCCATGGGCTTCACCGTCTGCTCCACCGCCAACGCCAAGATCCCCTCGGTGTCAACGGCCGGATCATTCGCCATCATGCCGTAAGCACTCACCCGGGAGACAACAGGAGACATGCAGATGAGTTGTGTGTATCTGTGTCTGCGCGTTCAGGGATGTGAAGCTGAATGGTGCCCAGACGATCTGCGCGAGCCCCACCCAGAACAAGATCGAGATGGTTGTCAACGGGACGAGCAGCTACCAGTTCAACATCACCATCATCGGCAGGAACCCCAATGCACTCATCGAAAACAACTTCTGGGAGGTGCGTATCCATCTACATGTGTGTCCCGACGTCCACGCAACACAAGGCAGCACGTGTGTGTGTTGTGTGTCCGTGTGTTTGTGTCATCAGGTTGTGTATCTGCGTGCCATTGGCGGCAACCAGTACTCTCAGAAGATCGAGGGATGGACCATCCAGCCCATGGTATCAATAGGGACACTCAAGAATTGTCAGCCAGCTCACGCCCTCCCCTGCTGCATATGTGTGTGTCTCAGCTGACGTCTCCGTCTGTGTCGCTGGCCCCTCAAGGCACCGAGGGCACCTCGCGTGTGGCAGGACAGGCGAACGCACAGGTCACCGTGGCATTCACGCCCGTCCAGGTACGATCTGCTAGGAAGTGTATGCCACGCCATCTTACCTTTGAATGGGTGCGCTCTTCTCCTCTCCCCTTGCTGATCGATCAGAATTTCGACACTATTGAGGTCAAGACGACGAACGCCTTTGTGTTCAGCAGTGTGGCGGCTGGCAGTGGCACCGCCGTGGCTGCGTCTGACGGCGTGACTGTGTCGAGTCTGACCGGCATGGGCGGCACCCCATTCACTCTGGTCCTCTCGGGCATCACCAGCCCCGCCACCGCATCACCTACAGGCACATCGTGGGCCATCAACACCATGCTGGGATCGTCTCCACGTGACTTCTCCGCCGCGGCCGACTACGGCGCCTTGTCGTCGGTCTTTGGTGCCATTTCGGGTGTCAAATTCTATGCAATGGACGACACTGGTGCATCCACGGTGAGACAAAGAGACAGACTGGACCGACTGCTTGGGAAGTCGTCTTTCGTGTGTGTCTGCAGAGCCACATGTTGAATTCCAAGATCAAGGTGACGTTTGACTTCAACACCCCCGCGGCACCCGCATCCAACGGCTTCTTTGTCATCAAGGCGCCCACTGGTACACATGTCGTGCGCACTGCTCGGCTCGACTGTGTGAAGATGGTGCGTGTGATGCATCACCTTTTCTTATTGTGTGTGTGCAGGCTACAGCGTGACGATGGTGATGGCCCCCGCTGATTCGTCCTTCCCCGTGGCTGCCGGCGGTTCGGCCACCGTTGCCGTGGGCAACTTCATGGCGGTGGCCCTCACCGGCGCCATCCCCACGGGCACCACACACAAGGTCACCATCGAGGTTCAGACACCTGCCACACCCACCACGCCCACCGACCCCACATGGTATGCTCACACGCACACAGACTCTGTGTGTGGAAGGACCTATGCATGTGTGTATGTGTATGTGTATGTGTGTCTCAGGTACATGATGATTGCCGAGACAGCGACCCTGACAACGGAGCAGGTAGTGGGCTTCGGCACCGCCCACCGTGTGCACGCCTACGCCACCTACCCCTACACCTCCTTCGTTGCCGACGTTGGCGCACCAGTGGGCGGCCTGACGCCGGCCCTCACAACCCCTCTCCCCACGGCGGCCGTCGGGGCACAGGGCGTCCCATGGGAGTGGACCATCACACCCGGCCTCGCCGCTGGTCAGTGACGGAGAAAGCCAGCGCCTTTGTTCTGATGTGGAAGCGGCTGGGTGCGTGTGTGTGTGTGTGTGTGTGGTTTCTCTCGTGTTGCAGATGCGACGGTCACTGGTGGCATCAAGATGAAATTCATGCCCCAGAGTGGCGGCTGGAGCTTCCCCCCGACCAACTGCGCCGGAGCCGGCAATGACATCTTCATGTCATGCACAGGCGGCAACTCGGCCACGCTCACCGAAACGACCACCAGCCTTGTGGTACGCATGCCACGCCCCGTCTCTTCCTCCACTGCTGTCTGGTGTGGTCTGGTCTGGTGTGTGTTTTCAGGTCGGCACTGCGGTCACATTCAGGGTCTTGACCAACCACCCGACGAGCGTGCCTGCCAACGCCACTGAGTGGACTATCGAGATCATGGAGGGCACACAGACTGTCATGTCCGGCAGCGTCCCGGCTGGACCACAGCCCGTCAGAATGCCCGCCACGGTATGACGAGAAGGAAGCTCAGGAAGACTTGAAGCACCAAATGAATGATACGCACATTTCTCCCTCTCCCTCTCCCTCTCTGTCGGTGTGTGTGCAGGTTGCGTATGCGCCCAAGGCGAGTGCGGCAGTGAAGGTGTCGTTCACCTTCACAAACTCGATGGCAGTGACGGGCGGCAGGATCGAGTTCACTGGGCCCACCGGCTTCAGCTTCTCCACATCCACCGCCGCCCACCTCGACATGGCCGCCCTGGGACCTGACGCCACATTCGCCGTACGCAACACATGAGACACACCTGCCACACACCTGATGCCACACACACACACACATACACACACGTGTGCCGGTGTGTCTCACTCACTTCAGTCCACAACGAATATCGGCAGCATCTCCAACGTGACGCTGATGGCCGGCAGCGAGAAGCGCTTCTCTCTGACGATGACCACCGCGGCGTCAGCGAGCAACGCCATGTTCTGGCTGGTTATCAAGGATGCCTCTGGCATGGTTGTCGACGCCAACTACGAGATCGCGGGGGCCGATGTGTCGTCGAGTTCCGTCTTCGACTCCCTCGGAGACATCAAACTCAGGTGGACGGACAGACAGGCTGACGGGCTGACGGAGAAAACACGCATAGCACATGTGCTTGTCCGTATGTGTCCGTGGATGCAGCGCCCTGACGCCTAGCGCGGTCGTCCAGCTCAACATCCCAGTCACCGTCACGTCCCTCACGGCCACCAGCGGTTCGCTCAAGCACTCCTTCAGTGACACCACTGACAACCACCAGCTGCTCTGTGAGTGCTGATCAGGTGATGTGCTGACAGTGAGCTTGATGGGATCGCCGTCTATCCTGAGCTTCTCGACGAGCAACACGCTCATGTGCGGCGGGAAAATGAATCCGAATGCCCTCAACAGCACCATGTGCACGGCGACGGAGGGCATGTGGCACATCCAGGACGGCACCGCGTACACGGCCAAGAAGACCCTCACATTCTCGATGGACGTCCTCAACCCGACCAACCTCACCGGCGTCCAGCCCATCGAGGTCAGGCCCGACAGACAGACAGACGAGTGATGTCATGGAACGAAACAGAAAATACACTTGTGTCTCGTCCTTTTTGTTGCAGATTGAGTGGACAGGCGTCAACAACTTCGGCCCGCTCACGGTTGACCTGGACCTGGACACCGTCACCACGGGGGGGAAGAAGAGCGGCGCCGTGGCCACCGCCGGGCAGCCTCTCTATGCCACAATCCTCGTCACCCTCCTCGCCATCGCACTCGGCCGATTCTTCTAGCCGACCGACTCGCTCACTCGCTAATGCACTCCACGTCATAACACTACATTTTTCTGTGTGTGTCCCATTTTGTTGTTTATTGCATGGATGTGGCTGCTTCGGAGCGCCCGTCCATCTCTGTGTGTGTGAGTGTGTGTGTGTGTGTGTGTACAAAGGTGCATGCTGTTGTCTGTCTGTCTCTTTATTGAATGGCGGCCCGAGAGCCAGCCATGAATGCCGTGTGTCTGTGTGTACTGTCGTGTCTGTGTCAATGGAGGCGCGCGGCCTTCTTGCCTGAGAGCAAAGGTCAGCCTTGGGTGCGGTGCGTGTGTGTGGATGAATGAATGCATGAATCAATGCACAGACAAGTGCATGCTGAAGTGGCGTTCCCGCATTCATACGGGTGAACTTAATTGCAAGTCTGCATGACCATCAAGAGAGAGTGTAATGGACCACAATGATTCGATGGTATGTCAATACTTCCCAACAGCCAGCCTATCTGACACCTGTCCTCGTGTTATCGTCCATCACGAAGATTGCCAGAAAATGGTTAGGCCTTTGCCCACCCTTCCTGCCCCCTAACACACCAGCAAGCACAGAGCCCACGCCCCTCTTCCTTCGCAACACACGCACATAGGGAAACGTCGCATCCACAAACGCGACCCGCAGCGGGCGGTGCCGCGTGTTGTTGACGCCAGGCCCGAAGCAGCCCACACAGAACAGATCCCAGTCGGGCGAACAACGCGCTCCTCCATCATGTATCTGCTGCCCTTTCCCCCTGACCGTCCGTGCCTCATACACCAGAATGGGGCGGCCGAGAAGATTCGCGATAGCTACGATCTCGGGTCCACCACCCCATGTGAAGTGCCGCCGCATATCGTCACAGTACACATCGCATGTCGTATTGTGGTAGGACGCAGCCGCAGCCAGCAACTCGCTGTTGGTCACCCAAAGGTCGCGACTTGCGTCGACGCACAGGAGGAGTTCGTTAGCAGCAGACTTGTGGTGCCGCCTCAAGTGACCCGTGTGATGGATGTGGCGCAGCAGGAGAGGATGAGAGAGGGAAGGGGAACCGAAAGCAGCACGGGATGCGTTCCCATCAAACAAGAGCACGTCCACTGCAGCCTGACCGATGTGCATACAAGACGAGTCCAGCGGCGTGCTGTGTTTCCGCACATATCGGTGCCGATGTACCTGTCTGAGGGCTGCCGCGAGCGAGCGGAAATCCTCACTGTTGACATCAGGATGCTGCCCCTCTTCCTCATACCACAGAGCGCTTGCAAGAGAGTAAAACAGACATCCACCATCACCTGCCATCTGTGGCAAGACAAGAGAGAGAACACGTGCATGCCTCGGCGGTGGCCACAACCAAGCATTCATTGATCTCCTCTTAATTACCTGCCGCAGACGAGCCCACTGACATGTCCGCCGCCTTGGATGTAACGAATGCACGCGTCCAGTCACCACCCGATAGATCTCAGGCAGGAAGTCGCCAGGGCCACACAGTCGTGCATCAACTGGCGCTTCGACAGCCCTTCCTTCGCCGCCGTGGAGCCGCTGCCACCTCCTGGACCTCAGACTCGCTGGTGAAGCGCTGGACACGTGGTGCAGCAAGCAGGCAAGTACAAGCACAGCCGATACTATGAACATAGATCTGACGCATCCGAGGATAGACGGAAGTCACTCATCAACTCCACGCAGTTCATCAGCTTTATTCACATACGAGACGTCTGCCCGCCGCAACCTCAGAAGTGGGTTAGAGAGTCCCCTTGTCGCAAAATGGACGACATTCGCAGTAGATAGATAGAGGTTAGAAAGACAGCTCCTGATCACCCGACTGATGGGAAACGCGCAGAGCAGGAGCGCCGACAGGGCTTGGCCTTCGTTCCGTGGCCAGTGCCTGGATTTCATTCATCGCGAAGACCAGCGCGATGCCCTGTACAGCATGGCGGACCTCGGCAGCATTCGCTTAGCGGGTCTCTTCCTCGTCGACAGCCCGCCTGGCCTCCTCAACGAGCGGCTCACCCGAGCGCTGCGGGCCAAGCACCTCGACGACGGCACACGGCTGGACTCTGTCGTGTCATTCGGTGACCCCCACGACGGTCTGGAAGGCGCCGAGGCGCTCAAGGCCATGTGGCTGGTCGAGCACCAGCGGTGGGACGAGGCGGCAGACGCCCTGCGACTCGCCAGCCAGTGCGCGTTCTGCCAGCTGCCGGCCATCATCACTCGCGAGGACCTCCAGAGGCATCGCACCAAGCAAGTATGTCATCTGGTGGTGCAATGCACCATCGAGGGAGGCAGGGAGGGAGGCAGGGAGGGCGGGAGGCATTTGTTTGATCTGTTATTGCGTCCACAGGCTTTTCTAGCTGAGCCCCGTGTGGTGGCGCTGTGGAAGATGGTGGGCAGGCGTGTCGACTTTGGCGAGCTGGGCCGGTTCGAGCTCTTCGACGACGCCAGCTGCGGCCTGCGTGCCATCAAGGACGAGGAGGCCTTCCAGATCCGCCTGGCCCCGCCCCTCCCCGTCGACCACCGGTTCCAGCAGCACACCGACCCGCACAACCCCATCGTGGCCCACCGCATCAACGTCTTCCTCCAGGCTCAAGACCACGTTCTGGACGAAGACGTGATCGAGGCGTCATTCTCGTCCTACCTCATGCACACCATCACGACCCGAATCAAGGGCGCCTCTGGGTCACGCGAATCAGAACCGTCAGTGGGCGGGTGTGGGTAAAGGATGGAGCTGCAAATGATGCCTGCCTTGGTCATGGGTGCTTTGTCCTGATTGTCTGGGTGGCTGACTGCAGCGATATGATAGATGCTGGCGTGATGGCCCGGCTCGACCGGTCAGTGCACCGTCCGTTTGTCAGAGGCGCCTCGGCCGTCATGG
>CDMY01000405.1:90999-133886 GCA_001179505.1 Vitrella brassicaformis | reverse complement strand
GCGATTTCTGCCAGCTGCCGGCCATCATCACGCGCGAGGACCTCCAGAGGCATCGCACCAAGCAGGTAAGTCATCTGGTGCTGCAATGCACCATAGACGGAGGCAGGGAGGGAGGGAGGTATTTCTTTGATTGGTTATTGCGTCCACAGGCGTTTCTGGCTGAGCCCCGTGTGGTGGCGCTGTGGAAGATGGTGGGCAGGCGTGTCGACTTTGGCGAGCTGGGCCGGTTCGAGCTCTTCGACGACGCCAGCTGCGGCCTGCGTGCCATCAAGGACGAGGAGGCCTTCCAGATCCGCCTGGCCCCGCCCCTCCCCGCCGACCACCGGTTCCAGCAGCACACCGACCCGCACAACCCCATCGTGGCCCACCGCATCAACGTCTTCCTCCAGGCTCAAGACCACGTTCTGGACGAAGACGTGATCGAGGCGTCATTCTCGTCCTACCTCATGCACACCATCACGACCCGAATCAAGGGCGCCTCTGGGTCACGCGAATCAGAACCGTCAGTGGGCGGGTGTGGGTAAAGGATGGAGCTGCAAATGATGCCTGCCTTGGTCATGGGTGCTTTGTCCTGATTGTCTGGGTGGCTGACTGCAGCGATATGATAGATGCTGGCGTGATGGCCCGGCTCGACCGGTCAGTGCACCGTCCGTTTGTCAGAGGCGCCTCGGCCGTCATGGCGCTGGAGTACCCCGCCAATGTGTACCATCGGTATGCGGTGCTGACGCCGCTGGACCACCCCTTCGCCGCGGTCTTCGGCGTCAGGGAGAGACCTCTCGACGATCAAGAAGGTCCGTCAGTGGGTGGGCGGGTTGATGGGCGGGTGTGTCTATGCTCTTATTTCTGGCTCTGTCTGGCTCTTGGCCTGTCTGTCTGTCTGTTTGTGTGTGTGAGAGTGTGCAGTTGAGGTGGTGTTTGTCACAACAGAGCCACCGGCGTGTGTCGCGGACGACGAGCTTCTCCTCGCGCAGACGCAACCTCAGTCATACGCATGTCCGTACGCACGGATCCCCACGAGCGAGGGCACAGACAGACAGAGAGACAGACAGACAGACAGAAGGGCGCGAAATGTGTTGCACACATGGACCCATGAGTCTGTCTGTCCGTCTGTGTGTGTGTGTGTGTGCAGTGCTCTCCCGTTGGCTAGGTCTCATAATAGGGCTAGATGATGACGATGACACGAGCAGCTCGCCCGGTGGCGGGGCGGCGGAGGGCGGTGGGGGGAATGTGTCCACACATGACCACAGCAGCGCGAGTCATGACACGGACACCGAAGACGATGACGATGCCTCGGCCATCGCAAACACTGGTTCATTCGTTCGTGAGCGGTGTGCCCACCCACCATTCATCCCACCCACCCGTGTGTGTATATCTGTCTGCACTTCACACATTCGGCACACTCCTCCCACCCTCCCTCCCTCTGTCTGTGTGTCTGTGTGGTTGTGTGGATGGATTGGCAGAGGATGCGGCAATGGCGGTAGCGGAGGAGGGAGGAGGCGAGAAGGACAACACACACAAATAGACAACCAAGTAAGCAGTTAGGCAGACGCGCAGCCAGGGTGGCAGGCCTTCCTCGACGGACTGTGCTGTTGTGTGTGCCCGTCTGTCTGTCTGTCTGTCTGTCTGTCTGTCGCCAGGCATGGAGGAGCGTTGGGGCGGCGGAGTGGGTCGCTGAGAGCTAGACAGCTGGCTGGCGTGTGGATATCAGATTGTGTGTCCCGTGCATCCGCATGGACGGAAGGAAAGGCCTTAGTTGTCTATATGTCTGCCTGACTGCATGTGGCGTCCCGTCTTCCCTCTGTGTGTGGCACGGCGGACGACCTGTGCGTGTGTGCGTGCGTGGGCGTGTGCGTGCGGACAGTGCATGTTGGTCAGTGAGTGAGTGAATGCATGACTGACTGATGGGATAATACCAGCTCACACACCACACCCACGGACGGCCGCCCCAACAACAAAAGCACCCAAACCATCCATCACTGAGGTCATATACATTACATGCATTACGTATACATCATGTTCCATATCACAAACGCATACAGCCTGCTGGAATACAATACGTACACAGCAGGCCTTAACAAATACAGAGGCCTTAGATCTATCCGCAAGGAACATCTTAAACAGCACATGATGTCTCCCCCCATCATACCTGTCGCCCCCTCGCCATGCCTCGGCCAGATATCGATGCGTCCTGTGCATTTCTCCTCATCGGCCCCCCTTCAGCGACGTCATCAGCCCTCAACCTTCCCCATGATGCCGATTGGGCCAAATTAGTGATTGTCTCCGAGCAAGTGAGATTGGAGACGCCAGTGGAATGTCCTCTCTTGGCTGCATCTGCATCACATCCAGGGCACTCGACGAGACCGAGTGCACCAGAGGAGCCGCACGAGACACACCGATTGGCCCGGGGAGGGGAGGCGGAGAAGGAAGTGGTTGTTGATTAGCCGTCTCTTGTCTTGTCGGTGGACTTGATCGCGAGCGAGGTGCTAAGCGTAAGAAGCCGCTCTCCCTTGGCTCGGCCTCGTTTTCTCCCTCGTGTCTCCTTTTGATGGCAGAACGCAGGTGGCGTGAGAGGGTGCTAAGGAAAGTGCGGCGATCTTCTGGATTGTCGTTGTCCGCCTGGGCTGCAGGCAGCCCCTCGTCCTCTTGCTGCCTGCCGTTCTGCTCTTGACCCGCTATTGCCGGCATAAATGGTGAAAGGGATGCATCGGGTCTGTGTCCTGTGGTGGACAGAGAGACAGGTGCAGAGAGGCAGGCAGTGGACATACCAAACAAACGAGGAGTCGATCGATACTTACTCTCTTCTCGCCATTGCTGCCACTGGTGCAGGTCAATATAGTACCTCCACAGCTGACCAACACCAAGAAAGGAAGGGTGACTGACTGACTGACTGACTGACGTGACTGTTTGACTGACCGGGAAGAGCACTGCAAATGCAACCATCGAATGTAGGCCCAGAATCACCCAACTGAGGGCGACTAGCAGCTGAGCACCAGAAACAGACTCGCCGAGACATGTGAGGACAGGGCAGCTGGATGGTCTTGTCGTGGCTGTATGATCTTGTCCTGTTCTGTTCACCGTGTTTGGAACGAGCTCCTCGCAGAGGGGCTCCACGACGGCAGTGACGCCACGATACAAGACCTCTGCGCGACACACATCCAGAGACTGGTGAATGCTGTGTCTGCCGCTTGTGTGCGTGGTCACTGCAGTTCACTCCTTCAACCAGGGCGAGAACGCGATCGAGCAACTCTGCAGGGACGCAGCGACTGGCACGAATTCCCTTGCCTCTTTTTCTTGCTCACCCTGTACGATCTCCCTCAGCCCTCCAACAATGTCATCCTTGGCACTAGCCGCAGCCGCCAGGAAATCGAGAGCCTTAACACACAAGGAACGCATCTCGTCATTTATCGCTGTCAGCACCTTCCCGCATACATTGTCTAGCACGTGCGAGGTAAGGTTCATCATGAAGACCACGAATTCTTCCCAGTCACAAGACTCGACCGTCGTTCGAACATCACCTCCCCCAGGACCACCGCCTCCTCCGATGATCCCGTCAGCTTCATCCGGCAGATCGGGCGGCTGAATGTCAGGCGGGGAGATGGGCGACAGCACATAAGGTACGTCTGGTGGAGGGGGGATGACGGCAGGGCTGACGTCCACTTGCAAATCCCGCCGTCTTCTGTCGAAGCCGGAAGGTGGCTCCGGGCACCAGAAGAGAGTGATGGTAGGGTCGACCACACGCTGAGAGATGGAACGAGAACAGAAGGGACGGCTGACATGATGTGCAAGAGACATCATTCACACACATAGCTGCAAGTTTACCAACCTGCTTGCGGACGGCCCACCAAAGGGTGGCACTCAACTTCGTTTCATCCTGAGATGCCAAGACAGTGTCGGTGGATGGATGGCGCAGCCAGGCAGAGAGGAAGGCAGGCGATGGCGTCTGGACGGAGCAACGGGTGCCTTACGTTTATATCAACGACCGCGTCGATTGGCGACGATCTTGCCTGTGACGCCACTGTCGCCACTATGGAGCTCTGCATCAGAGTGAGAGAGATGAGGTTCATGTTGCGACTGTGTTGTGTCTCCGAGGCATACATCGTGATCAAATCGAGCAGTGACGCGGTACTCATCCGCTGGGTCACTCGGCTTTGGCGAAGCTGCGTCGAAGAGGAGACAGACACGTGTATTGTTGTTGTGTATGTGCCTCCCTGCTGCTCACGGTGCAATGAGTCGAAGTAAAAGGGAGATATCTCCGGTTCCAAGTCCCGCAGACCAGGGATGCTCACAGTGTCGCCCTCTCCCAGCAGAAACTTGGCCGCCTCGCTGGCGACTTCCATCACGGAAACAAAGAGACGACACCATGATATCTGGTCCGACATATTTTGTCTTCGCTCACTTTGACTGCCCTCCAGTGCCATTTTGAGCAGTGTGAAATCCGCTTTCAGCGTCTCGTTTTGCACGCCGGAAGCCATGAAAAGGGGGGCTGCTGCCGCAAGACCCACAGAGGGATTCTCCTGAGAAAAAACCATGATAACAACACTGCGTCTGGTCCGCTGGTGGCTGCCTACTGCGTTTGCTGAGACGCTGTCAGGAAGGAACATGTGGCTGAGGTCGCGGGCTGCGTTGGTAAGCTGCAATGGGCGCAAGAAGATTGCGAGGCATGAATGTGTTGGCATAGCATATACCAGCTGTAGGTCGGATTCACTGACAGCAGGCACTGGCCTGAGAAGCGGACAGGGATACGCTATCACAAGCCTTCGCCTATCCTTTGTGCCATCACGCCTTCCTTACGCCTCGGCTAAGGCATTGAGCTGCTCGTCCACAAGTTGAGTGAAATTTAGCTGCTCTGCACGACCAACATTGGTGAGGTAGGCAGTGTTTTAATTACATATGACATCCCACCACTTAGCCCGAGAGCTTTCAGCAAGTCACCCTCGCCAGACGGCGTGAGACACTAGAATGAGGCAACAAGCGTCATCGAAGATGCCTATCGCGCCGCTTCTCACACATACTGGCTCACCTGTTTGGCAACGTTGAGTGCTCGAGGATCGATGGACTCAAGAGTCTCCTCATATCGGTCCCAGCCCTCTTTGGTCATCAGTTCCTCCCTGATCCATCCACACGTGTCGGACAGGAATATCATCAGGAAGAGCATGATGCCACCAAACAGGAGAGCTACAGGGACACAGACAGACAGACAGACAGACCGACAGACAGACAGACCGACAGACAAACCGACAGACAATTCATGGAAGTCAATGCATACATTCACACACACACACACACTATGTACCCAGTATTGCGTAGACGAGGAACAAGCACCAGAGAATTGCAGCCGGCCACGTGGGCAAGGGTTTGTGCTTGCGAAAGGTCAGAATGATAATGTATGCGAGGCCTGTAGACAACGATGGATGGCTGCAAGGTGTCTCTTTGCCTCGACGCACCGGCCAGTGCAAGGACGGCTCCAACCAATGCGATTGAGTTGAACACCCAGAAAAGGACCCCTTCCCATTGAAGGATCTGTGGGAGACACACGGACGGGCTTCCATGAAGGACCGCAAATTGCTCGTGTTTTACCATCGGGACATATGCATTGAGGTATCCGTCAAGCAGCGCGCTTGTGCGGTGGGAGACCTCAGCCATGTCAAAACTGCCGAGCTCCGCCAAGATCTCCTGCATGGGAAGAGCAGAACCGTGTCAGCATCCATTTAGGCTTTGCCAGGGGATCATGACTCACGTCCAGCTCTTGCGATCCAGTTGTCAGGTACCTCCGCACCGTGTCAAGTACGTCGCTCAGCGCCTTAGTGAGGCCCCTGTCCAGTGCCTTCCTGATGGGGTCGAGGAATACTGCGCAAACCTGGCAGAAGATGCAGACGTGATAACTCTTGCGGTCGGAATCGCTGACGGCAGAGAGGTCGTTGCGCTTGTTATCCAATACATCGGACATAAACTTCATAGAATCGATCAGATTCTCCTTCTCTGGAACAAATAGCGTGGAAGACGGAGACACAGCAGAGTTCCATGTTGTATGCAGGCATCCATGTCTTATCACCTGTGTCGAAGACCAGCGTGCCGAAGATAAGCGTGGCAATGCGATCTATCAGCCCTCCCTTGGTTGTGGACTTCAGATCCTTGAAGACGAAGTCGACACTGACATGAACACGCAACCACAGCACACATCGAGATGAACACGTAATGCAGATACTTGACTAGCTCTGTACCACCTGCATACGTCTGCACTGCTGGGAATATGCCAATGAAGGGCTGAGACGTGTTGGGAGGGCTGCCGTTCAGGCTCTCGTCGGCAAAGCGATAAATAGAGCACAGGGAAGTCGTCAGACTAAGGAAAAGACAATCGGTGGATGCTGGGTCCTTTCCATCATGCATCGCGTTTTTGCCTTCTCTCTCACCCGTTGCCAATTGAGATGCCCCAAGAGATGGCACCGACAATGAAGGCGATGAAGCCGACCGTTACTGCGATCGAAATCGCGAGGGCTCCATATCGGGCACATATGCCCTTGCGTGGCCGTGCACGGCCCTGACAGCAGTTGAACAAGTTTCTGAAGGCACGAGACGGCAAAACAAGCCTTCTTTCGAATTCAAATCATCCTCAGGCGCCGTTTACCTCCTGAAGCCCCTGCAGCAGAGAGCGAAACCGGAGATGGGCCAGCACACCAATGCGAGAGCAATTGCTGCGAGGACGGGGAAAAGATAAGGCACCAGGCTCACCTGAGACATCAAGGGCATCAACGTATGCAAGTTAGTCACGTGATCTGCTGCATTGGTCCAGCAGGCGCACCGTATAAGCGCCCGTGGCGATGGAAGACCCCGTGATCGTTTGCCCTTTGCCAGAGGCCAGGATTTCTTCCAGAATGGTACCCATGAGAGGCTTCAGCGCATTGTCTGATGTCTCACGCACGTCAATGGTCCTCGATAGAGGTTCTGGGTTTTCACAAGTCCTCACCTCTGTTCTTAGACAGCCGGGGCGCCACTGCCCTTCCAAACTTCCTGCCAGCGCCATGTTCGACAAATAAAAGCTGCACACAGAAACACCAGCGAAGGCGTCATCCCCCAAAGGAAGACACTTACTTTCCTTGGCCTGATGCTGCATATGGTCTTCATCTCATTTGTGAGTGCATCGTCCCGCCCAGCGATGACTTTCCTTTGCTTGGCTCTCATGAGAAGGCGAGGATGAAAGGCCCCCAGACCACCTGAGTGCAAGCACAGCCCAGTTTGAGGAACAAACCGACAGAATCCAGCGCATGTTTCTTCCTACCCTGCTCCACAGGCGCGAAGAGCCCCCTTGCGACAAGAAATGCCGTGATAGTGAGCAGCGCAATCCAGAGCGCAACAGCCAGTGCAAACACGCAGTCATCCGCATCCATTGCCCGCTTCTTATCCGCTCGCGATCGCCGGAAGCACCAGAGGGACCACGGGCTGATGTGAGGCCTTCCGTGGTATTTGTAGTCATCTGGTTCAGCTTCAGCTTGTCTTTGCCACGCTCGGAGTGCATCAGGTGTGGCTTCCGGAGTTCGCAGTGAGCGACGGCGTGGTGTGGTGCCCTTGGCGAGACCAACAACAGACAGTGCATCAGTTCCTGCGTGATCACTTCCCATCATTTGGTTTGATTGGCTTGCCTGCGCCTTTGTCGGATCCCCTTCTTCTCTTCTGGTCACAGCGATGGGCAGATGCATCCTGCGGCGGGGCTTTTGGAGAGAACCAAATGGAAGGGGGTTTTCGAATTGGGGGCAGTCGAGACCGCTGGGGGGCTGGAGAATTGGATCCACACATGGGTGTTGACCTCAATTCGTCATCGTATGTATCACTGTATATGCGCCGTGCAAAGCCTAAAACCAGTGACTTATCATTCGTGCGATCTCTCTCTCTCTCCCTGTCTCCTCGAAGGATTGGCCATGTGCCTGCCTGTCTGCCATGCATGTATGGATGCAGACAGTCAGGCAATGCTGAACTATCTATCCATTGTTTACCATCCTGCCCCTCCTCCCCTCCACCTGCAATGGCTCTAAGTGCCCCATACGCTTTGACAATGCCCGATGGATGGGCCTCCCTCCGCCCTGACGAGACCGAATAACAGAGCAACACATGACGTCATCTGTCATCATGCTCTGGCTGCTCTGGCCTGATACCGTTCTTGTCCCTCCAATCCCAATGACCAAGGGGGCAGCCGTGGTGACCGCAGGAGGGGCCTTATCGACCACAGGCGGTGCCGTCACAATCGGGCCTGCAGACGGACTTGGAGGTGGTCTTGTGGGCGTCGGAGGGGCCGTGGATGCAGGGACAGCTGGTGCGCTCGAACGCTGGGCAGATGGGCAGCATGTGTGTGTGTGTGTGTGTGTGTGTGTGTGGATGGATGGATGGATGGATGGATGGATGGATGCATTGGGTACCTTGCAGCACCGGTCGTAGGGTGTGTTGTAGTCGGAGTCCTTGCACTTGTATGTGGGACTGCTGCACATGCTCTCGAGGCACGACACGGACTGAATGCACTCCACCATGCAGCGAGGCAGCTGGGGAAACAATATGAACCGAACACAGTCACCACATCT
Source organism: Vitrella brassicaformis (assembly GCA_001179505.1). Taxonomy (NCBI): domain Eukaryota; family Vitrellaceae; genus Vitrella; species Vitrella brassicaformis. The sequence goes on along the minus strand of CDMY01000405.1, from coordinate 125,319 downwards.
ACGCCAGGAATTGGTTAAGTAGATCTACGCCTGCCCGTCCTTCTTGATTACCGTGCATGTGTTGCCGACTCTCTCGCCATCGACGAGCCAGCCATCGCCCTGCCAGACCTGTGAAGGGCGGTCTCCCTCAAACGCACCTGTCTATCAAGCACACACACGCCCGACAAGGCAGGGATGTCCCACACTGTCCGTGTCTTCCGTGTCTGTTGCAATCGTACATACCATTCCTTGGACCGCACTGTGGAAGTCACCGGGGGCCTGCTTCCATCGGCCATCGGTGCCTGTAGTGTCATTGATCTTCCCCTGGGCCTGCGAACACACCACAAAAGAGCGGCATCATATGGCATCACGCTGAGTACTAGTACCTTTGCAAACAGCGATTTCGAGTGCAGAACCTTCGCGTGCTGCAAGGCAGCGCATCGAGAGAGCAGTAGCAGCACTGGAAGGATCCAGAAAATCAACGACATCGCAGATCCGTAGGGCTTAGGGTCTAGGGTTTCATATCCGCGGAAACACCCACAATCACTGGTCAGCAGACAGAACCGGAATCGCCACTTGGGAATAGTTTGTCAGCCTCCTCCGCCACTCCGCCTCATTCTCGTACATCATGATGACTTCCGTGCTCGCTGCCATCTTGCTGATCTCTCCGCTGGCGTGCCGTGCGGCTGTCCTTGACGATGCAGCGTTTGTGAGTCCCGTCAGCAAGCCGCTCCAGCGCCTCCACAAGCGCCACGCCCCCCCCAGCAGCCGGCAGGGCATGACCATGTACCACCCCTGGTCCAGCACCGAGACCATCATGTTCCCCAAGCCAGGCCTCGAGAGCGCCATCCCGACCTTCGAGCCCTACACGCCCGAGTGGGACGCCTACCAGCTGACGACGGGCAAGGCCTCCTACATGGACTACCTGCCGCTCATGGCCGTCGCTACCGCCATGGCACTCTACCTCTGGACGCCGCCCGTGGCCACTGCTGACGACATCCTCAAGGACTACGAGAAGGGCGCCGTGCTCCTGGATGTCAGGACTCCCAGCGAGTACCAGCGCGGCAGGTGAGGCGCCCACAGGAAGCGGAGACACGGCCACAAGAGCTCTGACTGTCCACTCTGTGTGTGTTGCGTGCAGCGCTCCGGGTGCCCTGAACATGCCCATGCCGGTATTGGTGAGCACCCTGAACGCCCACCAGCCCGTGGCGGCCGCCTCGGGGGGGCCCCTTATTGACAAGGACACCGAGATTGTCGTCTTCTGCTGGTGGGCCCCGCCTCAGCACCTGACATCCAAGACGCTGGGGACGCCCAATGCCCGTTGTTTGTGTGGTTGCTGTGTGCAGGGAGGGCGTGCGTTCGTCGATGGCGACCAAGGCCCTGCAGCAGGCTGGCTACAACAACGTCAAGCTGGGAGGCGCCTGGTGGAGGGTCAAGGACATCATCGAGGGCCGGCAGTGAGCACCGCACACGTCACCACACCACTAGCAGGGGAACACAGACAGACACACATTCGGCGGGCAATTCGTAGCGCTGTGAGTGACTGAGAGTGGGGTAGGGGATGGACGTCATGTGTGTATGTGGCTGTGTACAGTGAGAGGGATGGGGGGATGGCCCACAGGGGGGGTCACTAGCAACCTTCTGGTTCGATTCATTCCAAGTTTTTTGTTTTACGAAGTGGGTGCAGTGGGTAGGTTGAGGGGTTCGGTTCAGGGGGTCAGTATTTCTCTTGCGTGTGTGGTGGCCGTTTCGTTTGAGCCTTCTAGCATGGCATGCACCGCACCACACCAAATGAGACGACACACGTCTGGCTGCCCTCCTACTTGCTACTCACACTGGCTGTCTGGCTGCCTGTCTGACCTCGTCTTCACTTTGTGGTCTGGAGCGTTCTCACCTGCCAAACGGAGAGGGGGAAGGGGTGGCAACAAGATGGCGGCGTTGTGTTGCGTGTTGTGGGTCGGGAATTTTGGGGTGGCGGGATCTAGGCTAAGGCTCATGGATGGAGAGGTGTCTGTTCAATGGAGTGTTGCCCTTCTGCCTTCCTCTCAAGTGTGTACGGGTGTCTGCGAAGCCGTGCATCTTGGCGGCACTGTTTCGTCTAAAACACGGAATGGGGCAACCAAGTGGTTTGGCTTCAGAGACGGTCGACACAGAGGCGAGAGGCGCGTGTTGGGCCAGCGTGAGGGGCTGCGTAGTGCACTGACACAAAAAGTCGTTGTGTCTTCTCTGTTGGTTCCCTTTCATCCTGGGCTTGTCGGGTGGCTGTAGTGAGCGTCTCCCGTCAGCAGGGAGACGCTCACTATGACGATCCGTCTGCGTAGGCAGAAGGGAGTCAGCGGGAAGTGCTGACGATGAGTGAGCGATGGCGACACACATGTCTGGGCGGGATGTGAGAGGTGGGGATGCATAGAGACAGACAGGTGTGGTGTGTGCATAGGTGGGCCGATCTGTGACACAATGATGTCTCGCCTTTCTCACTGACTCACTGACTGATGCTGAGAGTACGGCAACCGAATGCCGTTGACCGATCTATCTCTGACACGGACTCTTGTCCTTCCCTGGCCGCACTCTCTTCTTTTCCACAACTGTGTCTCCGTTTTTGTTGGCCTCACCAGACTGCCTTCTTTCGACCATGGGGGGCGGGCCGTCATAGCGTGATACACACGACTCTCTCGCTGCCTGCGCACTCCTCTGCCCACATGTATCCATGGGGGTGGAAAAGTGTGAGGGCTGCGTCGGACTCCTGTGTTGTCGCTGGTGGTCTGCGGCCCGCCTGTGTGTGTGTGTGGTGGGCTCTTGCCGGCATTTGCATGCGGACAGTGGTAGTGTGATGCACTGCTACAAACACATCCTAACTAACGCTGCTGAGGGTCAAAATAGCCGGGTTCCCTCTCGCAATGCATGCCTTTACCCACCACCATACAGAGCACTGGTGTCCTTCCCACCGTCCCTTTTTTAATTCACATGACACACACACGGATCAGCCACGGTCATGTCCAGTTGTCGCATCCAACTGGCTGATCACTCCGTCAGTGACGTCACCTATTGACATTGACACACACCTGCCCCAGCCGAGCCACACATCAACACAGGCAGACCTTCGCCCCTACAAGGCGAAGAAATAAAACTTGAGCAGGAGGAGCATCAGCACATACATGACCGCAGTACCCCCAAGCACCTTGAACCTGACACACGCCAAAATCCAGCGACACACAAGACAAGACAGAAACATGGTGAGGCGATCTATCTGGAGGCAGCAATTGCTCACTGGAGTGTGTTGTCGCCCTCCTTGTCGAGGTCTGCTTTGAGGTTCTTGACGAGGAAGCCGCCAGAATACACACAGCCCGCCAACAGGAGCACCTGCACACATACACCACCTCCTTATGTGCCGTCGGATGTCTCTCTCTCTGTGTGTGTGTGTGTACCCATTGCAATGCTGCCACCGGGTAGGTGGACGTCAGGCGAAAAGAAGACAGCAGCACAGGCGCCCAACAAAACAGCTGCACACCAAGATAGTGAATGAAGGACAGACACAGTGAGTGAGACAGCCAGCCCTCGACCGCGCCTGTCTGCCTGCCTCTGACTGACGCACCCACCGTTGCTGGGAGCATCGGCAGGAGGGCATAGCCCATCAGCGACACCAACCTGATGTACCCAATGCGCCGACCTGGCAGACAGGTGCAGCAGCTATCTACACATGTGCCCGCGGCCGTGCCAAGCCAAGCCATCTCATTCAGTCACCCTTGAGCAGCATGAGTGTCCACACGAAGAGGGGATGACCCAACAGGCACAGAAATATCAACACGCCACTGCCCTGGGTGATACGTATCGTACACACGCACACAGACAGCCAGACACACACAGACAGACACGGTTAGGCAGCTGCAGAGTATATTCTCCTTGACTCATCTCAGTCGCTCACCCAGAGCACGTTGAAGTCTTTTGTCCAGTAGACGATGTTGGAGTGGATGTCAGTCCGGTCAGGCACAAACATCAGGAACGCCGCCCAGTTGCTCGACACAGCTGCACTCACAAGAAAAACACACACACACACGCTACTTACAGGCACGCTGTCTCCGCCTTTTCCGCCTTGCCTCACGCACCGATGGCGAGTGAGAGCGTGGCTGATATCCATGTGGGTCCCCACAGCTCGGGGTAGGATATCAGTGTCGAGAAGAACGTCCGCTGGTGCGTCGGCCAGGTCAGCACCAGCTTGCCGCGCTCCAACACGTCTTTGGTCGACACGTCAAAGTAAGCCTGCAAGAAGGAAAAGTAGCCACGACAGACACATATATGACACACACCATAGATACATAAGAGCAGCTATGCGTCGGTCGGTCAGAGAGCCTGTGAGCGGCTGCCTGTCTGTCTTTGTGTGTGTCGGTGCGTGTGTGTCAGCTACCGTCCAGTAGTGCACTTGCCACGGGTAGGCGGCCCCCGAGGACGCTCCGCCGGGAAGAAGCGACCCTCCTGCATACGACGGACGGGCCACACAGACACACACCGATATCAAATGTGCGTAGCTCGTCCAATGGTGGGTGTGTCCAAGCGTCAGTCACCTTTTCCCCCATCCATTTCGGATAAGAGGCCGCCGCGCTCGCTGGCGCCATCTGCACAGCAGCAGACACCGTTCAAGACAGACAGACAGACAGATGGTGGGTGGTCCTGCAGCAGCCGCTCCGCCCACCTCGGGTGAGTTCGTCGTCTTGTGGCAGGTAGCCATTCTGCGTGCTGGGGAAGGCTGCACAGCGCACACACAGCAGCGCACACAGACGGACAGTTGCAGACAGAGACGAGACTCCCTGTGTGTGTGTGTGTGATCTGTCCTGGCCTGCTTACTTTGGAACTGCAGTTGGTCAGCACCGTTCGGCGGCTGTATGCTGCTGGGCTGCGTCTGCGTCATGGAGGCCGACAGGCTCGAGCCGACGCCATTAAGCTGCCCGCCCTGAAGGCCGGCAGCCGGCTTGGCGGAGAAGAAATTGTGTCCATCGGTCATGTTCTGAAAGTCCATATCGTAGAGGTGATCTCCGTCGTCAAGCGACACATCCTCAAGCTTCATGGCTGCCGCGGTGAGAAGTGAAGGGTTTTGCCGGCTCAGGGTTTGGGGTCCTAGGTTTCGCTCTGGCGAGCTTCGCGGGAGAAACCGGTTAAGCCGAGGTTATCCCGGGCCGACACACCATTTCCAACACCCAGAAAGTGCAACACGCCTTTTGAAAAGAGGAAAATGCTTTTGAGGCTGGCCCGTGAGCTTCTGCTGTCTGTGCTGAAGTTCCTATCAACGTGCGAGTCCATCCGGCTGGAAAATGCATCCCGACTTCTGTCTGTCCGCCAACCTGACCTCAATCCTGCCCTCTTATGGATAGCCGAAGATGAGATCCGTCTGTGGCAGCGCATCGACGGGCCCCGCTGCCAGCGACTGCCTCTCTCACGCGTGACCGAAGCTCGTTTGAAGCTGCCACTGACTAGAGGTGACAATGGTGTTGGGGGAGATCTGCGCATTCCCTCATTCCCTCTGTGGCTTGCCATGGTGCTTGAGAAGACCGCCACCTCGATTGAGCGGCTCTCTGTGACCGTTGTGGACTCGGTGGCCGCTCTCGGCACTTTGACGACCACCTGTGTGGCGGGAGAAGAGGTGGTCTTCCCCAAGCTGCACACGCTGCATCTGGACGGCCGTGGGTGGCGGCAGGTCATTCTGCTGCGACGGTGGAGGCTGCCCGCTGCAACTCACATAGCCGTTCCGTCGTTGGACGGGCGGCTGTTTGGTGCTCTTCACGCTCCGGTGCTGGAGGTGGCGGTGGCTGAGACGGCTGAGGTGGGCAAGGACGGGCGGATGCGGCACCGACCGGCGCCCGTGCCGCTGCTCAATGGCCTCTGGCAGCTACGTCATCTGCGCAAGATCGGCCGCATTCGAGCGGCCCCCATCGATGATGGCGAGATCGCAAAACTAGCGAACAGATGTCGAAGCAGCGGCTCGGCTATCAAGGAGATCGACATCGAGACGGACTTCAGCAGCTGCCGGTATAGCGAGACTCAGCTGCTGTCGTTCTGCCGCGCTATGGCGGCGCTGTGGATGGGGGCGAGACATGCCAGGTGTGTCCTGAACCTGGCAGTGCCGGAGATGGTGTCGGCGCTGCTGGTGCTGCCCTTTGAGCAGCGAGATGCTGATGTCATCGGCTTCATCCGCTGGATGGCGACGCAGGCCGTGCACATCAGCATGAGGGGCGCAGACATGGCGAGGCTGCATCGGCTGCAGACGGAGGGCGTTTCAGCAGCGAGGAGCCGGTGGCAAGGGATGTCATTCGGCGGGGCGACTTCCATGACTATCGACTACAGCGACATTGTGGCGCCGCTGCCGGCTTTCCTAATCAGCAACGATGCCAAGACGCTCTTCCCTTCACTTGCCCGGCTGGAAGTCATCTACAAGGATGGGCAAGGCGAACACGGAGGAACAGACGGGCTGAGGACGCTATTTGGTGCAGTGGGAGGAACGTCGCTGACTCATCTAGTGCTCCGCGAAGTGGACAGCCTCAGCTGTGTGAAGAGGCCAGGGCGGGTGGGGGAGAGTGTGGTGTCTGCTCTGGCGTGTCTGCCGCCGCATTCGCTGTCAGTGCTCCAAGTGCACTGCTCAACCTTTGCCCTGCTGCCGTTGCTGGCGCGTCGTTTGCCTAGCGACCTGCACATACGAGGAGAGCTGCGGGTCCACCTCCCCACAGTCGACACACCTGCTGATGCTGTGCATGAGGCTGTCTCGTCGATTGTGAGTCTGCCTAGCGATCAAGCGGCTCGGAAGGTCATCACATGGCGGGCCAGGGAGCAGAGCGAGCTGAGGTGGCTGTCTGGCAGCGAAAGTGATGGCAGTGTTGGTGGTGTGCGTGTTGATGTGAAGTGTGTGTATGTCGATGTAGAGGGGGATGACGTGTACAGCTGCCTGACCCAGGCACTGCCTTTCTATGACTTCACGCTCACACACACTGCTGGGAACTAAGAGACCTACTTGGTCGGATGGAGGGAAGGGGGAGGAACCCATGTGACTGACGTACGAGTAAAGGCTCGTATAAGGAGGGGATGTACTTGAATTATTATCACAACAAACACAACGTCAAACGTCCGTCTGGACGTCAATCGCTGTGCAACTGCGGCCTTTTCGTGTGATTTGGCAGAGGTCTGGAAGAAAAGCCGCACCACACCGTCTTTCCGTGTTGGCGGAATGAGGTGTGGTGCGCTCTCCCCGCCAGACGCCTGCCTAAGCACATGAAATAAAGCAGGCGCACGCACAGCAGCATCCACATCACTCAATCACACACACACACACAGACTTGCCCTCCCTCTCTCGGTAGGCTGCATGGATGGGGGGTGGTGTCCTGTCTGTCCCTCCCTGTCTCTGAGCGCCCACATGGCTGGGCGGGGTGACATCGGTGGGGCAGATGGCTAGCTGGCCCCACACTCCACCCTAGCGTATGGACCCGTCAAGACAGGAAGGACAGACAGAGACCCTGTCAACAGCTCGGGAGGCAATCCACCGACAGACAGACAGACAGACAGGCAGAGGGAGAGAAGCCGCAGCAGAAAGTAAGTGTGTGCCATGCGGTGGGCGAAAATGCACGGCAGGTATTCTTATTATCCAGACACACACCAAGTTCGCAAACGTCTAAACAGCGAGACAGGCAGGCAGGCAGTCAGTCAGATGCCGCCCACCCACCCCCCACCCCCACGTACGAGCAGAGCAGAGGGGCACCACGCTCCCTCGATCGCCCCCTCCCCTCCCTCCCCCGCCCTCCTCTCTAATTCTCTCCCTCCCTGGTATGCACAGGCTGGCTGGCTGCTGTCTGACTAGATCGATCACACGAGTGCTTCCTTCTCCCAGCAGAGGTGGTCCGGCTGCAGGTAGAAGATGGTCTTCCATATCAGCGGCAAAAAATAGCTGGGCGTCTCGTGGGTCTCACGGTAGCCGTACTCGACACCAGGACTACATATCTGATGGATGACACACAACACCACACAACACAACACAACACAATCGATGGATGCACTGAACGGTCGCCAATACTCTCCCTCCCTCTCCCTCTCGCTGCTCACCTCGACAAGCGACGGGTCAGGCGGCAGCACGAGCCTCTCCGACTCCTTCTCATCACCACCGCCCCCCACCCCTGCAGCACTAGCAGAGCTGCTCTCCCTCCCTTTGTCGCCCTCCTGGCCACTGAAGCCGCTCACACCAATGACGCCGGGATACATGAGCCCGGACTCAAGGGCGACAGCAGCCGAGGTGGCCGCCGTGGCTGGGGCCGGCGGCAGGCTGGCGATCTGTGGGGGGTTCGGTGGGGGGGCCGCTGGGGCGTCAGTGGTGTTTGTCTGGGGGGGAGTGTGCGACTGAGGGGAGTGGTGTATGGTGGGTGTCTTGTTGTTGAGAAGGGGTGTGGATGGAGCGGTGGGGCGCTTCGACGGCACCTTGAGGGCCACCTCTTCCAACTGACGCAGGTTGCTCTCCACCTGCAGGCAGCCATCCATCCATCCATCCGTCCATCGATGTGTGTATGCGATGCTCCAAGACATGTGTGGGTGTCGCCTAGGCCTTACGGAGAGGTCTTCGTCTTCGTTGTCTTCCTGACTCTCCCACAGACACTGACGGTGGCAGTACTCCACCAACTGCACACACCACACCACACCCACATCGTCACACACCGCTCCCTCTCCCTCTCCCTCTCCCCTACACCACACACATCTCTCTCCCTCTCACTCACCTCTCTCAGGTACTCTAGCTGCGACAGCAGTGCGCTCCTATCCCGCCAGGCCTCCAAGTCAGCCCCGGCGAGCACCTCGCTCAGCCGCCCATACTCCTTGGCCAGCCGGCCGCCGTCCTCCTGCGGGTCGGCAAACAGCCGGGACACATCGGCAAGCGCGTCCTGGAGATCGGACAGCTTCCTCTCGAGCGACTGGAGCGAGGACGGGTATGCCCGCACCACTGCGTAGAGCAGGTGGACGTTGCGGGCGATGCGGGGGGGCACCAGGGCGCCGCACAGGAGACTCAGACCGCCCCGTAGCAGCACACTCACGGCCTGGTGGGGTGGGGTGGAAGGAGAGGACAGAAAAGTGAGTGGGTGTTGTGGCGTGTTGGGCGTGTGCGTTTGGACGTGCCTTGGGGTCGGGTTGCGATATCTGCGATGATTTGCTTCGTTGTACTGGCTTGGCAGCGTTGGTGATGGATGTGTTGCTGCCGATGCTGGGCGTCTGGGGGCTGACTGGCGCTGCGCCGCCCTCCTCGCCACCACCACCACCACCAGACGCGGCCGCCTGCTGCTGCTGCTGGTTCTGGTGCTCCTTGGCCATGCTGCGCACCTCCCTCAGCGCCTGTGACACCTGCCTGGTGTAGCTGCGGGCCAGCAGAGACACGAAGTCCAGCAGACGGTCAGAGGCATACCTGAATGAGGGGAGGGAGGGAGCACACAGTGAGAAGAGCATTGCGTGTCCATTGCTTGGCTTGTGTGGCCTGCCTGCCGGTTTGTTTGTGCCTGCCGAGATAGATACCAGTTGAGGTGTTCGAGTGTGGGTGCGAGGTTGGTGACGATGGCTGCGATGATGTCGTGCAGAAACGAGTCGCGGCTGTGCCCGAAGTTCCTGACACAAAGGATGGATTCACATAAAGGCACGTCGCCCGCTTGATAGATTGCTTAGTTTGTTCCCACCCACCAGTGCGCCAGTCGCAGGACTGTGACGACGACGAGGCTGCCGAGGGTGAGGGCCTTCAACCCATTGTGGTCAAACCAACGCTGCCACTCGACACTCTGATTGATAGAAACAAGCACACCAACACACCAATGAAGGTGTGGCCAACCCAGCCTCTACCGCCGACCCGACTGACTGACTGACTGACCGTTTTGTGCATGGCTTCGCAGAGGTGTTTGTCCTTGCTGAGTATGAGGAGCACCAGCAGTAGCACCGTGGCGGCGGGCGGCGCGGGGTAGCACGACGGGTGCACCGGCTTGCCCTCCTCCTCAGCTACCTCGTCCGCACGGCCGGTTGCCTTAGCACCCAATGCAGGGTAGCTGCCGCCACACAGAGAGGGGAGTCGGTAGAGAATGTCGAGAATCGGCAGAAGCGTCCTGTGCGGGCACACACACACACACACACAGGAAGGGAAGCGCTGTCGCACACCTCACTGACCTCACTCACCTCTCTGGCTCTGTCTGGGAGAGAAGGAACAGCCGAAAAGTGCGATTCCGGTACACCAGGGCGTAGAGCAGCACCGCAAACAGGTGCTCTTGCAGCCGATCGCTGCACACCACCGCCAAGAGGCCGGGGAAGTCCAGCGGCAGACACCTCACTGGCGGCATCTCGCCACCCTCCCCTCCCTGCGGCTCCTCCAGCACATAGCGCGGGTCGCAGACGGCCGCAAACGCCTCCACACAGGGGTTGCCGCGTAGCTGGGGGGGCTGGGTGCTGGTGGGGGGCTGCACCGTGGCATTGGGTTGGCTGTGTGTGTGGTGGTAGGCCTTGTAGAAGTTGGTGAGCATGAGTATGGAGAGGCTGCGGTAGAAGAGGGCCTTGGGGATGAGGGCGGGGTTACTCGACGACTCGTTGGGGGGCCCCTTGAGCGTCAGCGTGTTGAGCAAATACGTCAGGAACTCTGCGGCAGGCAGTGACATCGCCCAATCATCCCATCTCAGGTCTCTGTCTGTTGTGTTTGTTGAGGTGTGTTCTCTCGACTCACCAGCGGAGAGTGACGGTCCCAGCACCCTGGGCCCCTCCCTGCGGACCACCTGTGGCGGCCCTGGGGCGTCGTTCATGCCGCCCTCAGCAGCATGGTGGTTCATGGCCACGCTGCTGCGATGGAGGGGGCTCTTGGACGGCTGCACACCGGCACCCAGCGCCTCCAGGAAGGCATCAAGGAACAGCAGGTAGGGCTCAAGGGGGTACGCCGTCGTCATGGGGCACATGATCTGTTCAAACCAAGCAACAGCCAACACACACACACGGGATGGCACTGGATGGAGGGGGTTTGCTGGGCGCTCTGGTCTGGTCGCTCTGACTGACTTGAGGGTGTGGCTGTTGTGACTGCAGGTAGATGTAGTAGAGGGGGGCGCTGTGGGCCGCCTTAGACGATATCGGCGGTAACGGGCTGCCCACATCCTCCTCCCTCGCCGCCGCACCCTCAGCAGCTCCTCCACCCTTCTCCCTCTCTCTCTCCTTCTCCGTGTTGACGACACCACCACCCGCCCCGCCCCCTCCATCACTGCTGCCGTCACTGACGGTGGTGCAGGTGCTGGCGGACGTCGATGCGTCGCTGGTGCAGGCCTTGGCCTTGTCGCGTTGGGAATCGTCTTGCATCATGGCCTCCCTGGCCGTATGCTCGAAGTCAGGGCAGATGACGGCGAAGAGCGTCAGCAGGACCTCCAGCAGGATCGTCTGCACGCGCAAGACCTCAGCGTGGCCGTAGAAGTCGACTTGGGTGGTCACGCAGAACTCGCAGATCTGACACAGACACACACACACCCCAACATACAGAGGAGTTGTCAAGTCAGCTCAGCCACCGACCCATCCAGCCAGCCACCCACCTCTAAGAAAAGGTTGACGAGGATGGAGTTGTTGCGCGGAACGCCATTGGGTATGACTGCGACGGTCCTGCCCAGCTCGGCCGGCCCCTCCTCACTGCTGCTGCTGCTGCTGGTGGTGGGCCCCTGGGTGTCACTGCTGCTGGCGGCAGCGGGTGTGACGGTAGCGGTGCCCATGCGGATGGCGAGGTCGTAGCCCGTCAGGATGCCCGCAGTCGGCTCGCGGAACACGAAACCCCTGTAATGTAAAGGACGAGGTGGTGAGAGATTACGTCGTGGGAGAGAGAAGGGCGTTGCCTTGCCAGTGTGCAGGTGTCTGTCGTGACCTACCTGTTTGTGAGGATGTCGGCGTCCTCTGGGAAGTCATTGACGAACCACTCGACCACCTGACCTCTGACACACACACCACACCACACACCACACCACACCCATGCTGTGCTGTGTGGCTAGAGATCTTTCTCACTTGATGTATTCCGCCATGTGTTCTGTCGTCTGCTCCTCCTGCCGCTGCCCCTCCGGCCTCTCCACACTGATGACGACCGCGTGTTTGCCCCTGTAGGTGACCTTGATGCACCCATCAGGCACCACCTCGCACCGCCGCCCCCCCACCCCCATCTCCCGCTCCTCGTCTGACGTGAAGACGCCGCCCTGCGGATCGTACTTGTGTGTGGTCGAATGGGCTGCTGATGATGTTGATGTCGATGTTGCTGGTGGTGGTTGTGCGTGTGTGTGCATATGAGTGTGTTGGGGGACGTGCTCGAGGTGGTAGAGCAGCTCTGGTGCGGTGTAGGCCTCGACAAACTGCTTGAGGAGCACACGAGCGATGAGGGCCAGCGAGGCCAGGGAGGTGGGGGAGCAGGGCAGGGCGTCGGGGTTGCTGTTGCGGAAGGCTGAATGAAGCAGGGAGGGACAAGAGAGGGAAAGGGTCCGTTCCGTTTGCCCATAGATCTGTCTGTGGATGGGATTCTGTGGCTGCGTCCTCTCCCCCTCCCCTCCCACCAGTGAGCAGTCGTGTCAGGAAGCGCAGGAAGTTCCGGAAGTTCCCCGACACCTCATTCGTCGTGACTGAATGAACGGACCACAGACACACACACACACACGCATGGTCCCAGACTGCAGGCCCTGCCCTGCTCGCTCCGTGTTTCTTTTGTTTGTCTTGCTGTTTACGTACTGAATTTGAGGAACATGGCGTGCCGGATCATGTTGTCCAGATCCACGGGCTGCAGGGGCGGCACACGCACTGAGTGACACAAAACAAGCACAAACACACAGACACACACACACAACAAACAGTGTGTCTGCCTGCGTCTGGTGTGCGCCATGGCTCTCAGGCGTCGTGTATCTGTCTGTGTGTCTGTCTGTGTGCGCAGCGCACCTTTGAGGAGCTCCAGCCACACGTGGTCATCGATAGGCATTTGTGCGGGCTCCGTGAGCTTCTGCAGCGTCTCGAAGCCCACGATCTCGCCAATATCCGACTGACTCTGACCCATCCTAATGCCCTGATGCCGGGAGATGTCAGAAAAGAAGGACTCAGATCTGGTAAAAGCTCGCAGTGACCCGGCCGCAATCGGCCAAAGATAAGGGATGGCCGGGATGTTTTCGTTCTTCTTTTCACCGTCGAAGAAGGCGATATGCCTGCCATCGGACAGTGGCGTGGATGGGCCTGAAGGTCGAGATCTCTCCCCCTCCAAGCCGTCTGATGCACTGGAGCACCAACACAATGATCATGATGGCAGCTCGTCCGACAGACCGCAGGCGCCGCCCAAGCCCCGCCCCACCGGCCAGGCCCACTCCGCCCCTCCCCGCCACACCCAGCATCACGAGCAGGAGCAGTCCTTCCATGCGAAGCAGCGCAGGCGGAAGAACGTCAAGGCATTCCGCTACGACCAAGGACGCGCCCTGGGAGGAGAGCCCGAACAGACCTTCACCCCCTGCAAGCAGTCCGGCACCTTCATCTTCTTCAACTGGGACGGCGTCCTCAGCCACCCGGAGGGCATTGCAGATGCCGACGCGGCCGCCACGGCTGCCCGTCGGCTGGATGGCGCCATGTGTCGGATCCTGTGTGGGGCGGGGCGGGCTGGCAAGGTGGTGGCGGTGACTAACTTGAGTGAGAGGGCGTGGGATAAGAGTGTGTTGAGGCACTTCCCCGAGATGCACCGTGTTGTGGACGAGTGCGGCATCGACGTGGTGCACGCGTCGGTCAGGAAGCGGCAGTGGCGGCACCCCGATCTGTGGAAGGTGAGAGAGCGGTGGGGGGGAAGGTGGGGCTGTGTGTGGGGGTGATAGATATCACACAAGGGACAGAAGGAGAGACCTACAGACAGACAGACAGACAGAAAGGATGGATGTGGGTGGAATGCAATGAGTGCATGGTGTGTGTGTGTGTGTGTGCAGGCGTTGGTAGTGGGTGAGGAGATCCGGATGTTTCCGAGGGGCCGGTTCATGACACTCATTGGCGTGGGGGATGACCTCACTGATATCGACGCCGTCCGCCACGTCACCACGTGAGATGAGATGGAGAGAAAGACCAGGCCTCACATATATGCCATCACATGCCATGTGGGTGTGGTGTGATGTGATATTTGTGCAGGTTTCTTGACTACATGTCAGGCCGGACTGTCAAGTTCGCGTCGAGCCAACTCACAGCCATGCTCATCAAGGTAGGTAGCGCACCCACCCCAGCCATCCCATCCGTCAACAACCATGAAGGCTGCCGTGCCCTGCCCTGCCCACGCCAGCAACTGGAGGCGTTGGAGTCTTTGTTTGCGGAGGTGGTCAGACCCGACACCGACAAGACTTCATGGAATATGGAGACCATCCTGCGTGTAAGCTCTGAAAGCATTGAGAGAGATGCTGCTCCGTGTTCCGTATGTATGGGGTTTGGTGAGCATTGGCTCGTTGTGCGTGTGCGTCCGTGTCAGGATGACCCTGCTAATCGTGCGCTAGTGTCTGAGCATGATCGTTTGACGTTGGAGTCGTTCGGCATATCGATGCCCGACATGGACCTGCAACTACAGGTACACGCCCGTACGCAGCCACCGACGCACACACATAGCAGAACCCACCGAAACACACCGCTGTCTCTCTTCTTTTGGATGCATCAGGTGATCTCCCCGCCTGTGGCGCCGCCCGTCGCCCCGGCCAACACAGCCCCTCCGCGCAACACCAACACTGCCATGCCACCCCCTGACCAGAGTGGCGACCAACACCCCCATCCCCACCGCCAGCAGCAGCAGCAGCAGCCCCGGTCGCAGGAGACCAGCGACGAGGAGAGCATACCAGCCAAGGGCATGCGCCGCCTGTCCATCAACAGCAAAAAGAGGAAGACCGGAGCGGGGGGACTCATGGGCAAGATAATGGGGGGCCGGGGCCACCCGCGGCAGTCTGTGGCACCGCCTCGCGTCAGTGGGGTGGCCAGGGGCAGGGCCAATCGCAAAGCACGGAGGGAGCACCAGCTGACGCCGCAGAGACGCCCATTGGCCTCGATGATCGAGCACCCGTCGTCCAACAAACGCAAGAGCGATGATATCAGCCCTGACACTGCCGGGGGAGGGGGGCGAGGTGGAGGTGGGGGCCCCGGGCAAGAAGACCACCACAACAACACCAACAACACCAGCAGCAGCAGCAGTGGGATGGACATATGTCTCCCGTCACCCCCCTCTCTGCGTGAATCTGACGACGAGCAGCAGCAGCAGCAGCAACAGTCCCCAGTGGCCCCCCCCAGCGTGGGGCGTGGGCCCGGTCCGCCGGCCAAGCGGTCGACGGGCTATCTGCGGGAGGGTCAGCGTGAGCGTCAGAAGCAGGGGGCGGCGAGGGCGTCTCTGCAGGATGGGGTTGGGCTGGGCAGAGGGGCAAAAGCTAAGGGCAGGGAGACCAGACTGTGACTGACCGAGTGGATGGGGGAATGAGTGAGTGAGCGAACGACTGACTGACTGACGGATCGTGGGCTGATGTAGCATCCAACACCAACGACTGAAAGGGGAGGGTACATGTGGCTGTGGGTGTGTGTGTGCTTACGTGAATGCATGGATGGATGGATGGAAGGGGTGTGGTGCCTGGTGCCGTCCGTTAGTTGAAGCTTCCATGCTCTCTCAAGATCGGACATCCATCTCCCCCCATCCACCACAGGCTGGTTAATGACACGCACTCTCCGCATGCCCATCACATCGATGTCTGTCTGTCTGTCTGTCTGTTGGAGAAACATATATACACACACAGACACACAGTGGTAGTCCGCACACACGTAGCCAGGCAGGCAGGAAGGCAGCTTGATCAATCATGGTTGCAGGTTGAGAGTCTCCTGCGTCTGGAAACCCAGCGACTGCAGCGTGGAATCCGACACGTCAGACACGAGGTCCTGCGCGCACACACACCACACCACACCACACTCCACATCTATCAGGCACACAAACGTTGGCTGGCTGATGTGCTGCTGTCAGCCGCCGCTCACCTCGGCGCCTTCGTACGCGAAAATCCGGCGACCCTTCTCGCTTGCATATCTCTTCCTGCAGAAAGAATGAGTCTGTCCACTCTCTCTCCCTCTCTGTCTCTATTCAGCGCCCTCTGTGTGGGCTGACCTGGGAAACGCAACAAGTGACCATCTGTCCCTCTGGCTGAGTTTGGGATCGATGCCGCCCAGCTGCTCCCACTCCACCCAATGGAACACGTCCTGTCAGCCAGTCACCGAACACACGACAAGACACACCCGCACACGCACATCGATGGATCGAAAGGGAGGGAATGAATTTGTCTGTCTGTGTGGTGTGCAACATCCCGTCGACAATTACGAGCGTACCTTGATGGTGTGTGACGGCGCGAACTTGCGAGTGATGCGGGCGCCCCAAGGCAGACGGACCTGACAGCATACATAGAGTGAAGATACCATACATATATTGTGGTGTGGCAAGTGCTGGCTGGGCCTCCCTCCCTCCTACCTGCAGACTACAGGTGGGGTCGCCAGACGCGGGCTCGTCGGGGGGAGGGGGAAGAGCCTGCATGGGATGCCATCCCATCCAACGCATGCAGTGCAATCATTGGCATACACACGCACGACAGACAGACACACAGACATGTGTATGTGTGTACGTGTGACACGCGCGCTGGGTACCTTACCTGCTCATGTGTCTCCTGCAGCGACAAACGCAGCGCCTTCGCGAGATCAGGGTCCTCCTTCTCCTCAGCTGCGTACACACATCCGCGTACACACACACGTCGGCAACACTGAGTGAGTTATCAGACAGACAAGGCAGGGCGGCACTCACCTATGTCAGGCGCCTGACACACACGCAGAATTGACGTGAGCAACGGACACACAGACAGACAGACAGACCGTCCTGTGTACCTGTTGGTGTGTTGCCTGCAGCGACAGGCGAATCGCCTCAGCGAGCTCAAGGTCCTCACCTGAACACACAGCACACACACACACACACACAAGGGAGTGGGCATCAGGATCGGTCAAGGCAAGGCACGCATCGCATCTGTGGCCGTGTTGTGGCGAGGTTCTGACTCACCGGGCATGAAGGTCTGTTGGGGGTGCAACCCAAAGGAGGGTTGCCGCCCTGCCAACAGGTCGTCGACGGCTCGCGCGTCGACGACCGCAGAGGGCTCCTGCACGCAGCCCCCGTCAGCCGTGTGCAGCCCCCCGTCAGTGTTGTTGAGCATGTAGTAGGTCGTGCGATGTCGGTTCTCGGGCCCCTTCGTGAAGGCCCGCATACGATTCGCCACCGCCTGCAGGTCGCTCGAAGGGTAGCAGCCGAGGTACATCCCCAGCGTCCCGTGGAGCCAGATGTACACGCCCCAGGAGCAGCACGAGTCGGCATCAAGCGGCCGGTGCCAACCTGAAGGGGGAGGGGGACAGTTTTGCAATAAACACCACACGCACATTCTGATCGGTCGATGCGATGCGCCAGATGACATGACATCTCACCGTCCTGCATATGGCCAGCCCACTTCTGTTTGCTCTTTTTGTCGTCCAGGGAGTTGATGCAGTTGACGAGGTGGATGTGACACAGGCACCAGTCGTGGGCCCGCAGCACGCGGTACACCTCCTCGCAAAACCACGACGGGTGGCGGAACTCAAACACGAAACGACCTGCACACCACACACCCAACACACACACACACAGAGAGAGAGAGAGACAGACCGGTCACTGTCTGTGTGTGTCAGGTGCCTGCTCGCGTACCGTCTTTGGGCAGCACGGTGGAGAGGTTAGCTAGTCGCTGGGCGTTGCACTTGAATGTGGGCGGGAGCTGGAAGAGGATGGGCCCCAGGTGCTCTCCCAGCAGCTGACAGCGGTCCCAGAAGATCCCCCACCGCTTCTTGAAGTTGTCGTCCACAATCAGCTTCTTGGTGTGCGTGAAGTACTGGTTGGCCTTGATGACATACGTGAAGGACGCCCGAGGAGCTTGCGCCTGAGATGCAGGTGCAGTGAGTGCATCAGGCAAGGAAGGACCCTCACACCGAACGAAGGAATCATGGCAGCCGCTGCGCTGTGAGGTTACCTTCCAGCCGCGCCACGTCTTGTCGACTGGGAGATTGTAGAAGGTGGCGTTGATCTCCACGCAATCGAACTCGGAAGAATACCTACGCACCGCGCACACACACACGGGTGACACGCAGACATGCATGTGATGTGCGCGTGGATCTGTCTGTGTACTTCTGAAACTGCTGCTTGGATCCCTTCTCCAGGACGGCATGGTAGTACGAGCCGACCCAGTGATCAGCATTGTATCCGCTGGTCCCGATACGCAGTTGCGATGAGCCGAAGTGCAGTACGGCTGCGGCGGAACTGCCGCCCTCTACGCGCCGGGCCTTCTGCAATGATGATGCCGAACCAGATGGCTGCGACAATGCCCGCTTGGATGTCATGGCCAGATCAGGCTTCCTCTTCCCTCCCTCCCCGTCAAACGATCCCTCCCTCGAGCTCGCAAATGGTGCTCTTTTTTCCCCGTCGCGCATGACGCCGGACGGCAAGCTACGACGTTGACGAAACGAGTCAGCCCTTGGTGGAAAGGCTTCTGAGAATGACGACGAGGAGTGAGTGTGGTAAGAGCTGCTCCCCTCTCCAGGTCCATTTCTCCGTCCGGTCGGCGATTGATGACCTCTCCTCGTCGGCACCCCTCTCACGAGAACAGACGGACTTGAACATGATCATCCTCGCCGAGCACTACCTCGAGAGAGCCAATCGTCTCCAACACCAACAGCATTGCGCTAATTGCAAGCGGAAGCTGCAAGCAGAAGCCCTTCAATCGCTCCACAATGACAACCTGCTTCGGCGTGTGCTGTCGGTCTTCACGGATGTCAGCGACAGCTGGCGGCAGGAGAGGGCGGCGGATCTGCTCCTGACCATTTGGCGGCTGGGCGACGAGTCCGGCACCCACCGCCTCGCCCGCAAACTCATCTCGGTATCGGGGTCGCCCCGTGACCTCATTGCGTCCCTGTCGCGCGTCTTCGCAGAAGCCGACAGCATGGAGGAGCACATGGAGTCGTTCACCTTGATGCTGCTCGCGGAGGCCATGGGCGAAGGCAGGCAACGCGGCGATGGAGCCGAGTCCCGCGACTACCTCGTGCAGCGCCACCCAGGGGCGCTGAGAAGGGCTCTGTCGTGGGCGGAGCGGCACGTGGGTGACAACGTTGCATTCGGATTGACGATGGTGCTGCTCAACAACATGTACAGCATAGGCGAGGAATATGGCCAGCCCTTGCCGCCCACTGGGATGCCGATGTTCCTCTGGGGCGGCCTGTGGAAACTGCTGGTCCAGGTCATGACCCGGCATCGAACGGCCCACGAGCAACAACAGTAAGCGGCCGTTCGTATGCATCAGGGAGGGTGTATGTCTGTCTGTGTGATGCCTTTTTTGTGCAGCATATTGGGGAGCCTACTGGGGACCCCCTCGACCTCTATTGTTTCGCTCCTCTCTACCACCACAGACTGGGTGCGAAGCAAAGGTGAGTTACGACAGACAGGCAGACAGACAGGCCGACAGGGAGGGAGGGAGGGAGGGAGGGAGAGAGGGAGAGGGGTTCGTGTGTCAGTCCGTTTGCATGTGCCTGTGGTGTGGTGTGGTGTGATTCTGTGGTCATGACTCGGTCAGGGTCGGACAAAGACAAGTTTGAGTGCCTCGATGTCCTGTACCACCAAGTCTACCCCCACATCGACACACTGGCCACTATCCTGACGTCGCCCGATGCTCGGCAGGAGCTGCGCAGCAGTGCCGCCCTCTGCCTCGAGTTCATCTTCCGCTGCTGCTACGATTTTGTCGGGGTCTTGTTCGTGAGTGAGTGCAATGCTCCCTACCGCCATTAATCGACATCATGCATACGACACATGACACCGATCGGTGAACGGATCGCTGGCTGCATGTCGGTGCTGGCTGTGCGTATGCAATGCAGGTTATCCCTACTTTGCAAATATGCCCAACGGACCTGTCCAGCGTCTGATGCGCTCGCCCGGATCTCTCGAGGCGTTCACCCAGCACATGAGAAAAGGCGGGGACGGGCTCTTGGCACTCGTCATCCCTTCACTCGTCGCAAGTAAGGGCTTGCTCACATACACAGCGACACGTGCACGACACCCCAGTGGCTGTCCAGACTGATTGCGTGTTGTGTGTTCCATTGCATGCGCTTGGCTTGGCTTGGCTTGGCTTGCAGGGTGTGGGTACAGAGATGAGGTGTACAGCTCGGGTTGCATTTCCCTGATGCGGGGCATCAGCGAGCACAGGGCCAGGCTGCCACACTCACCAGAGGATGACGTGCGCTACTGGACGACCCATTTCCTAAACATGGTTGGCACCGAGTCTGGCGACATGACGGATGCCCGCGCTAAGGTAGCTAGGCGAGAGAGCGCAGTGAGCTGTCGCCGGCAACACGCAGTGCAGTGATCCTCTTGTCTCTCTCTTTGTCCGTGTCTCTGCCTGTGTGTCAGATTGCTGTGCGTGAAGGCCTCCCCGCCTCTCTCTGTGAGATGGTCGCCATGTGTCCCAAGCGCCTGTCCGATGACATGTGCGCACAGTTTGTCGACTTCACCATCGCCACTCTCCGCGCACTCGTCGCGTAAGTGTGCCTGCAACGCATCCATCCATGTGCGCCTAGCACAGGTGACGTGACGCGTCCTCCTTTCTGCACCTGCCTGCAGGTATGGCGACAGAGTGAGCACCAACAAGCGCGGCACTTTGCGGGCCAATACCGTCACCCGAGCGATATTGCAGAACGAGGCGGTCAAGGCGCTGCGGGCTGCCGGGCAGCCGGCCAGGAGAAAGGGGCACCAGCAGACTCAACTCGATGCCTCCAAGAAGGTAAGGTCGGTGAGGGAGGGAGCTGAGCTATTCATGCCACATGGGCACGGCACACCTAGACATATTGGCATGCCATGCGTGGTGTGAATAATACGTTGCAGTTGCTGGATTTCTTTGCCGAGATAGAGAGGGCGGCCAACGAGCGGGCCGATGCACAGCTGGCAGCGGAGTTGGCCGAATTCGACATCAATGAGGGCAACAAAGAGACGCCCAGCAGCTCCAAGAGCAGCAAGAAATCCAAAGCCAAGAAGCGCAGCAAAGCTGCCGACAAGAACCTGCCCAGGTAGGTGTGTATTCTCTAGTATCCAGCCGACTACTTACACATGCAGTGATGGTGCTTTGTTTGTTGCTTTGTCTGTTGGCTGGGCTGGCAGTGTTGGCCATGCCGACAAGGTCCAAGATGGCCATGACTCTCTCCCCCGCCCAGCATCCCCCTCTCCCCAGCGCCCCCCCTTAGGCGCATGTCCACCTTCCTCTGTGTCGTCCAATGAGCCGTCGGTGCCGCCAATGGATCGCAGCACTGTGCCACAACAGCAGCAAGGGTCGAGTGATGATGCGGGCCCATTCATGCGCGTCGGCCGAAAGAGGAGAGGCAAGGCGGCCCAAACAGACCAGGTGGCATCGCCTCTCCAAGACCAGTAAGAAAAGCCAGCTGGCCCGGGCGGCAGAAGGAAAGGTCACCTGTCATGCACTGCACCTATCGGCCCTTTCATTTGTCTGTCTGTCTGTCTTGCATGCCTGCCTGTATGTATATGTGTATGCGGCTGTGTGTGGTCAGATGGTCGTTCCCCGGTCCAGCGTCAGCACCCAGCCGTCCGTCATCGTCTTCATCATTCCGCCACCACGAGCCGCCCGTCCCACTGACCCCTCCCCTCCAGCCTCCCACGGCACCACCTGTCCGCCATGCGCCCGCTGCCGTGGGTGCCTCCAGTGCATCGTCTCATGCTCAGCCGCCTGCCGGCCCGTCGGCCGCCGCTACTGCTGCTACTGCTGCTGCTGCTGCATCCATCGGCGGTGTCATTGAGACGAAGGAGGTCAAGTGCTGTGTGTGTCTGCTAAATGAGCCAAACGTCATCCTGCTTCCCTGCCGACACAAAGTGAGACGCATGTTGATCGACAGCACAGACGCCTTCAGTTCAGCGGCCGGCCTTTAATTGTGTGTCACATGATGTGTGTGTGTGTGTGTTGGCTGGTATGGATTGGTCTGTTGGTGCGGTGAATGCAGGTTGTGTGTGGGGAGTGTTTTGATAAGTGGATGGCCCCCATGCCGACGGAAGACAAAATCTGCCCAGAACACACGTAAGTACGCAGTTAATGTCGGAGCCCACCAGATAATTCTTCCTACGGTCAAGTCAAGTCAAGTGTGTGTCCGTTTGTGTGTGTGTGTTGTACTTCAGTTGCAGACAGCCCTACTTGGATTCGAGACGGGAGCCCACTGGGTCCTCTCCGTTGGGTGGATGACGGTCTGCAATGGTCTGCAGACAGGTGTTGACGGAACTTCGTCCCCACGGCCTTGATGTGCAATGGACTTCATGCCTTGCATTCATCGGATGTGTTGCATCTTGTCGTCTCTTGTCGTCTTGTGTGTCATCGTCATCCATCGTCTGAGTGCCTTCCTGTGCGAGAGAACGACAAGAGCTTTATCGGTATGGTTAGCGACAAGAGCTTTATCAGTGTGGTTAAGTCCCATGCGTGCAGTGCATTGCACACGTGACGTGCATGAGGGCGTTTTGGTACTTACATGTACCTACGTGTGCATGCGCTGGTTAACTGCGGCTGCCCTGTGGCTCGCTGAGGATACGATGCAACACACACTGTTGAGTCTTTTTGTCGGGGGAGGGGGGCGGGCAAGTGGCTGGCTAGGAATGGCAGATTGACTGTGTGAGTGTAGTTGTCATGAACCGATTGGCATCGTCATGCACGGGTCTGTTTGTCTTGGGCATGGCAGCACTAACTAGTCAAACTCTCTCACGACCCTCTTTTTCCTGTGGGGACAAGTGACAGAAGAGAGATGGGAGAGAGGGACAGAGACGCACCACCACCACCCAATAACCACCCATGTAGGCCTGCCTCACAGACAGCATTTGGACATCGCCCGTGCGACAGCTACCCAGCCATCACATCATTCTCACTCACTCACAGACCAGCACGCCACCGCTCGACCGGCAAGTAGGCAGCCAGGTGTCCTGATAGTATGTGTGTGTGTATGAAGCGAGTGCGACCACAGTAGTGGTCAGGGAGACAACAACAAATGAGCATGTTACGTCATATCACCATCACGTCTGGCAGCTACACCGGCACGGCAAGGCACGGCACCAACAAATAGCTAATGAAGCAACCAACGGGAGAAACGGAGAAGCACCATAGCGTAGCATAGCATGCACTGCAGCAAGGGGGCTGACCCGCCTACCCATTGCTGCTCAGTCAGTGCATGTCGACATCACTCCCTCCCTCCCTCCCTCCCTCCTCTCCCTCCCCTCTGACCTACTTCACCGCATCAGAGCTTCAGTTTGACGTTGTGCGAAAACTCGCCAATGAGTTGGTCGTAGTACTCCTTGTTGAGCTTCTCAATGTCCGGCAGGGCGCTCTCGGCACCGTCCTTCGAGTACAGGTCTAGCTCCTGGAACTGAACCACACACGCACATTCCATCAATGAAGGCGCGTTGTGCTTTGTGTGGTGACTGACTTTCTTGATCCAGGGCAGCATCTGTCTGTCGAGGTCGTCTTCGAACTCCATGTAGGCGCCGCCGCTGTGCCACGGGTAGAAGGAGTGGAACCGCACAATGTACGGGATGCGGGGGTCCAGCTGGAGATGGTGCTCTTCATCGGCACGCTTCAGAGCCTGGGCACACACGCACACACGTGTTCGTTCGTTTTGCCATCCTCTCAGTGCGTGTGTTCTTGCTCACCCAGTAGAACAGCTCATCGTGCCTGAGAGACCAGGAGAAGTCATCCAGACGCAGAACAAGGAGGATGTCGTGTGTGTCAATGCGTGTCAATGTGTGTGCGTGTGTGTGTGTGCTGCACGCTACGCTCACCCCCATGCCATGTGAAGGTTCATGAGTCCGCACCCCGGCTGGTAGATGCCAAGGGGGCTCGACAAGACCGCATCCATCTCGTCAGGGTTGCCATCAAACGTCTCGGGGAAGACTATCTTCTCCCGCTGGAACCGGCAACCAACCTGTGTGTCAGTCACACACACACACACCGAGCTAGCTGGCTGCACACGAGAGCATACCTACCCACCCCAAGTGAAGGAAGGGTGTGGTGTGGTGAGCTTACAGGGTAGGTGTCGCCGCACACGGCCCAAGCGGGTTCCCCCCAGATGAAGAGGATCTTGCCGAGGTCATGGACCAGAGCGGCAAAGTGCAGCCAGCGCTCCTCGGGGTAGCGGGCACGAGCGCGCTCCGCTGTCTGATCCATGAGTCACACACACACACACACACACACACATACACAAGCCATGCAAGGGCACGTCGTGAGAATGACCGGATTGGTCTCCTCCTCCCTCACCTGGTAGCAGTGGAACAAATTGTTGTCCTCGAAGTCTGCACGCAACAACGACCACTTGTCAACCCTGCTCATGTTGGCCCGTCGGCGCTGTGATTGTCGCGATTGTGCGAGTGACAAACCAGCGCACCGACCAGGGTCAGAGGGGTCAAAGAAGTCGAGTCTTTGGATGATTTCCGGGATGGTCCACTCGGCCTTGGGCTGGTAGCTCCCCAATCCATCAAGGCAACCGTACTCGGCCTTCTTCCGACGCACGTAATCCAACGTCATCTTCTCGTGCTGCTCCCTGACCCACACAGACAGACAGACACAGACAGACAGTCACAACATAGGTGCGCAGAGACTCATCAGTGACCTTTGCTCATCTCACTGACCTGTAGTGGTTGTAGACCCTCTCGCTCGTGGCGTCTCCCTGCACCAACTCGTAGGTCCTGTACTCCTCCCTTGGCCTGCTCGCCTCTTCCACACCCGCCGCTGTGCCAGTCGCGCCAAGGCAGGGCATTTTTCTGCTTCAGACGAGACAACAAGGATACCCAGACAGCTGTGCCGAGAAGAGAAGCAGAAACAAGGGGATTGATCCCTCCTCCCCTTGAGCCTGTTTGAGTCTGCGTGCTGATGGGACTGTATTTGTATGAGTATCACGGACACACAGACGAGTGTTACGGTTAATGACAGTTTCCCCCCCCTGAAACAAGGGGACCAAGACAGAGCAGGGTTCAAGGGGTTAGGGCTTACAAAGCTCGCAGGGCTGGCGCGAAAGCTGCCGCTCCTCTTGCGATTTTGATAGTTGGTGAGTGTTCACTCACGGCGACGGCAGCTCTAGCTTGATTTTGACGAAAGATCGATGCAAGATCCAAGCGCTGACAACACGAGCGAATCTGCGACGCCAGGTGAGGCAGCGGAGTGTCCCGGCACACACACGCAGGGAGATCACCACTCACTCCACAAGGTGCGCTGTGTTGTCATGATATTGTGGTTTCCAGAGGCATCTCCGGCCGAGAGCAGCGGCGGCTCAGCTGCCGGTTTCCTCTTCTCAGGACTGTCACTCTCACACAAGAAGCCAACAGGTGACTGACTGACAGGAAACAACCAGCAAACACACACACACACACACACATTCGTCCACACGACGAACGAGTTCTTGCCTGATACCATTCATCTCATCTGCAGCAGATGCGGCCCCGCCCAGCAGCTCCTCTGCATTCTCCTTCGTGGCTCCCACGGCAGCCGAGCAGCCGCCGCCACCCACACCCGCGCCAGAGAAGGACAAGACGGTTGGGCGACAGTCGCTGATATCGTCTGCCTTCTCGTTTCTGTCGGGGGCGGGCGGCAGTGAGGCCAACGGGCGGACAGACACTCCTGCAGACGGGGAGGCGGAAGGCGCTGGCCAGGGTGAGAGAATGATGAATAATTAGGTCTCATGGATATCTATCGTCAGACGGATGGTGCGTGTGTGTGTTTGTGTGTGGTCAGATCACCCTCCTCCTGCTCCCGCTGCTGTTTCTGCTTCGGCGAGTGATTCGAGGGGCGATGAGCGTCCATCCCCTTTCTCCTTCGCCACGGCAGCCACCATCGCTGCGCGCCCCACGCCAGCGGCTGACGGGGTGATCCCTCAGACGCATCCACACGCCACAGATACGGTGAGGGAGGGAGAGTGAAGTATGGGGTGGGCCCCACACTAGTAGGCTTTGACATGAGTGTGGTGTCCGTCCATCTCCCTGTGTGTACTGGACGGACCCCTGCAGAGGCGGAAGAAGACGCGCCGTGCGAACCTGCCTGGCTATGCGGCGCGCGCCCCTCACTCCCAGCCCCCCTCGCTGCCGCCATCACTGCCATCGTCACAGCCACCCTCCCTGCCATCCACATCGCCCCAGCTGCACCCGGAGCCACCACCGTCAGCAGCCTCAACACACACTCTCGACACGAGCAGCGTCAAGAGTGACGACAGGGGCGACCAGGGAGGGGGTGCTGGTGGAAGGCCCCCGCCCCCTCCCCCTCCCAGAGTGGCGTCCATGTCCGTGACGCCCCTCACCTTCACACACAGCCGGCCACAACCACCACAGGTGAGACCGTCTGGGGTGGTATTGATGATGCTCTGTTGGTGTTGGGTTTTGTGTTTCAGCATCCGTCTCCCATGAGCTCTCCCTCTCTGAGCGCCGCTGTTCCGCCAGAGCAGCAGCAGCAGCAGCAGGTGAAACCGACCGCAGTGAAGCCTGCCGTGGTGCCCCCTTCCGAGAGCACCTCACAGCAGTCGGAGCCACCGCCCACCCCACCGCCCCCGCCACCACCACCCCCTCCCTCTATCACGTCTCGCACGTCATCCCCCACTGCCAGCCCACTGCCCAGAGAAGAGGGTACCCCACGCCACAGACACCCTTGTTGATGAGCGAGGGAGTGCATCAATCAGTGACATGTGTGTACGTGTGTGTAGGGACGGAGAGTGGCTCTTGGGGTGGTGGTGGTGGTGGAAGGGCGAGGGAGGTAGAGCAGGAGGCGACTCTGGCGGGTGTGCAGTACTGGATGCAGGCCCGGACGGCCAGGAGCCTCAAGGCGCACCAGGACCTCATCCAGCAGCAGCAACAGCAGGCCATGAGGAACCACACACTCACACAGGTAGGTACCTAGGTACCGTCCGTCTGTCTGTGTGTCAATGTGTCAGTGTGTGGATGGATGGCTGTGCGTATGTGCAGGAGATAGCGACTCTGAAGGAGCAGGTGGGTCAGACCGAGGTGGAGCAGAACAGACTGGTGGAGGAGGAGCAGTTCGAGGAGGCCGAGAAACTTGACGCCAAAATCATCGACATCAAAGCAAAGGTAGGACGGACATCGACAACCAGACACACGTACACACACACACACCCCTGTCTGTCTGCTGTTCCCCCAGGTTGCTGCCAAGCTTGATTCGATGGCGAGCGCATCCGAGGCGCAGCAACGCATCGCCTCACAGCTGCTCGAGATCACCGAGGCACAACTCAAGGTGAGCGACCGGCGCACGAAACCACATAAGAGCACAACCATTCCAATCTTTCCCTCCCTCCCTCCCTCTCTGCCTTTGCCCACAGCTGACAGAGCGTGCCCAGTCCCGTCTGAAGGAGCTGTTGGTTCAGGAGGAGGCTGATCTGTCGACCCAGGGTGGGCGTGATGAGGAGCGTTTGGCTGGCGAGGCGCACCGCATCCAGGTTGAGGAGCAGCGGATCGCAATGGCCAGGGGGCACATCGAGCGGGACCACACACACAGCCAGGAGGAAATCGCACAGGTGCCAAGTTGCGGCATGGAAAGGCCAGGACAAGAAACGCACAACCGTCCCTTCTCCGTGTGTGTGATCAGGTGGAGGCGGCCATCGACTCCCAGACGGGCGACCACCGGAAAGAGAGAGATGACGCAGCTGAACAGAAGAGGTGCCCCGACACACACACACACACCACACGTGACAACAACAACAACACACACACACACACACTCACAAAAACCCCCTGGCTGCTCTGTCTGCAGGACGGTCGATGCGGAGATCATCGAGTTGGAGCGTCAGTTGGCCGAGAAGCGTGCGCATCAGAAGCAGCTGGGCGAGGTGATAGAGGCGTGCGACATCCGTATCCACGCCATCCGCTCCAAGTTTGAGAAGCAGCTCCACCGCATACAGGACAACGAGCGGAGGATACTCGAGGCTAAGGAGGACCTCAAGGCCGACGAGGCGCAGGTCGGTCGGCCGGTTGGTCACTGCGGCAACCAACAAACACACCTGTCGATGTGCGTCGGATCTGTGGGTGGTGGATGTGTGTGGTGGTTTCTGTCTGCAGCTGGAGCACCAGAAGGCCGCTCTCGAGAACGACCGGGCCATGTCCAAGAAAAACCTACAAAGGTAAGGTAGAGAGCATGATGGCGTGACACACCCATCCCCCCTGCCCCATGTATGTGTGTGCAGGCTTGAGTCAGATCTCGAGCGGCTCCGCTCAGAGGGCCTGTCGATGTGCAAGCGTGCCTCCCATCTGTCGACCCACCTGCAGCACCGGCGGCGGTGGCTGAGCCAGGGCGCCAAGCACCAGATGGAGCTGGCCGCCGTCCGATCAAAGGTCGAGCAGTCCACCGCGGAGGCGCAGAAACTCGCCGCAGCACTCAGCAAACAGGAGGCACTCTCCACCAACCTCAGGTGCGAATTGCAGTGTCGCGTGGTGCGTATGTGTGTACATTCATGTGTGTGTGCACCGGGTGCAGGAGTCAGCTGAGCACGATTACTGCGCGTCTGCCGATCCTGGATGCTGAGAAGAAGGTGGCGGTGTCTCAGCGGGCGTTCAAGGAGGCGGGCCGCATCACCAACGAAATCAAGGTCAGCGCTACACCAACCAGAGACCGAGTGCCCGTCGGCTCATTCATTGTGTGTGTCTGTGTGTGTCCAGTCTCTGGAGGAGGAGCAGCAGCGGATTCAGACAGAGCTGGCCGGTCTGGGAGACGACATCGAAAGCCTCAGAGAGGTACGCAGTGAGACGAGAGCAACGACACACACCCTCATCCCTCTCACACACATGACACGACCCCTCCCTCCCTCCCTCCCTCTGTGCCTCCTGTTTTCCTTTCATCCTTTCAGCACCTGCGTTCGTGTCGCGAGCGCGAGGAGCGTGCACAGTCTGAATTGGCTGAGGCAGAGGAGCGCGCCGACCGGCTGGAGATCGAGGTCACCAAGAAGCGCTGGAGCGGCCTCCTGTCACTCATCCGGACATCACCCGACCCGCTGGAGAAACAGACGTTGGAGGCAGAGGTGGACGTCTGTCGCACCACCATCCGGCTGCTGGCCGAGAAGTACAACATGACCGACGAGGGGACGCCGAGTGAGCACGACAGGACGCCATCGCCCTCATCGCACTCGCCTCAGCACGGGGGCAGCCGTGTGGACGTTCTCATGGAGGAGACTCATGCAGAAGAGGCCGATACTGAAGAAAAAGACAAGGAGGGAGAAGCAGAGGAAGGGAAAGAGTCAAAGGAGCAGCAGCAGCCTGCACCGCCAGCACCATCACCAGCAGAAGCACCAGCAGCAGCAGCAGCAGCAGGCGAGGAGGGTGAGAAGACCGATGCCGAAGGTGGTGCAGTGGTTGATTGGGATGAGGTGAAGCGGCGCAGGGGCGAGATTGAGGCGGCCATCGCTGAGCGTGAGAGGTCGGTCGCTGAGCACGAGGGGCGCCTGGAAGAGGCCGTGGCCGGTGAGGATTTCGACGCGGCCGCTGAGATCGACGAACAGATCAGCGACATCAAAACAGGTCAGCGTGGCCACACAGGCCTCACAACACACGCATCCTCCCCACATCCACTGGTGCGTCGTTTCTTGCCCTCTTATGTGTATGTGGTGCTGCACTCAATCAGAGCTCGAGAGGCTCCGAGAAGAGCTGGCAGCCGTTCCCAGCCCCGCTAGCCCTGTGGCACAACCACCTCCCCCACCTCCACCCCCTCCACCAGATGACACGCATACCCAGCCAGCCCAGACGAACCACCCGGAGACAGGGGAGGAGGGCGAACATCAGGCAACAGAGGCAGCAGCAGCAAAGGCAGCAGCAGCAGCAGAGGAAGAGCAGCCTGCTGAATCATGCAATGGGCAGCCAAGGGAGCAGCCAGCGAATGACGAGGCACTTGAAGTGTCGCCCGATGCGGGCGGCCAGGATGATGACGACAATGAGCAGGAGGGTGGTGGTGGTGAGGAGGGCGGTGTGCCCACGAGTAAGGCCTGAGGGTTTCGGTTGATGTGCTTTGCGTGCGTGTGGCGTGGGTGCATGGAGTGAACGGATGCCTCTCTGTACTTATCATGTACGTCTGTGCTGCACGTGAGGTGTGTACGTGTGCGTGAGAAGTGGCGGAAATTTGACTGCGGGGAACAGAAACCGAACAGGCAAGCATGCTGTTGCTCCTGCGCCACGGAAGAGGCAAACACCCAGAAAGCTCGACGGCGAGAATTTGAGACGGCAGCAATCCGAGACGGCGAAAAGTTTTTCTTATTTTTAAATGGGATCCACCATATGTCCTTCTTTTCTGTGTTCGTTCGGCCGCTGTGTGAGGATGTTCGAGCACTCGTGCTGTTCAACACCGCTGCCGCCAGATCCAGCAAGTGGGAGCAGCAGCGGGCGATGGGCCACTGGAACTCGCCAATTGGAGTTGCTGATTGCGTGCTGCGGAGGAGGACGATCTGGCTGCGCAAGGGATGGAGATATCATCGCCCGAGGCACTGCAGCAGCAGCAAGACCACACACACGGTGAGCGAGAGAAAAGAGAGTTTGAAGCCGTACATCCATGTCTGCCTCTGGGAGTGCTGGCAGAACCGGGCTCTGCCCACACCCACGCCGACGCCACACCACCAGCAGCGCACCCTCATGGATCACTTATTGGCTCCATACACAAACAAACAAATTGACAGACAAACGTGTGTGTATGTGTGTTTGCTTGTGTAAAGCTCTCTGCCCATCGAGATGCGTCAGTGGGACGACGAGTTCCGGCTAGGCCCCCCTGACCCTGCTCAAGCTCATGAGCTGCTCACGCGGCTGCATACGCGCCTTGGTGAGAGGCAGCCACGCTTATTGTTTGTTTATGCATATATTGATTTCCTTCAGACGGGTATATCAAAATGTGCGAGTGCATGATCCGTAAGAGACAATCCATGCTTGACACCATCCGCACCTGTGTCTTCGTTGTGTGCAGTCGGCGAGATCAAGAAGATCGAAGGCAAGCTGGCGATGATACTCTATGGCCCGTGTCCGGAGACCGTTCGCATGTGTGGTGAGCGACGAAGTGCTGCGCACGGCGTGCATTGATTCCCTTGTTGGATGTCTCTTAGTGCGCAACATTGAGGAGCTCATTGATGAGATGCCGAAGCTGTTTGAGTTCGCCAACACGTGTGACGCGGCGCAGAGATATCTATCGGCCGCATTTAATCACATCAAGGGAATAGCTGCTAGTGGCCAGGACCTCTCCCTGTCAAGCCTACCGAATCAAAACGCTCCACTCGACCAGCTGCGTAAGCAAAAGGACACAACACCAGTACAAACAGCCGCTTCCCTAGATCGATTGCCGCGGCAATGCCGCCTTTCTTGTGTCAGAGTTCAGCTTTTCAGGCAGATTGCAATTCAATCATTTACACTCCCGGAGCTTTCGAGACATGGATGAAGAGCATGCTTTACACCATTAGGACCCACGCCAAGCAAAGAGTGTAAACAAAGCGAAGAGTGCAGGCCGAGAGAGCGTATGTCACTGTTGTGTGCGAAGAGCGACGTGTATGTATACTGCGGATGTCTCTATATGTTCAGCTACGCTATGTCAAACCCATTGCCGCGCGCCAGTAAGTGGATCACTTATTGGCTCGGCTCCTACAGTGGATCACTCCACTCTGTTCCCTCAGGGTGGCTATCGATCAGGCTGCCCGCTTCCCCCCACCTATCTGGGCAGAACCACGTGTTGGACAGCAAGAAAGTCGCAGCCATGAGCGGCGAGGAGGCCAACACACGGAAGGCCCACGACGACCACTGGGAGGTAGGTCTGCTGGGCATACAGATAGATCTGACACAGATAGATCTGCAGGGGAGGAGGGAGGATGGATGGATGGGAGGGAGCACACACACACGACACACCGCACAGACACATGATGCCCTTTCTGTCTGTCTGTGCCGCATGTGTGTCTGCCCAGAACAACGACGAACTCATCCTCTCCACCGACTCCGACGACGAGTCCCTCCAGGGCGACGAAGAGGAGGAGGCATACAAGAACGGCGGGAGGAAGGGGCTCAACGAGCTGAGGGCCGCCCGAGAGCACGCCGCCGCCAAGAAGGCCCGCGAGGAGGAGGAGCGCCTCAGGGCGTGGAGCAAGGCCGAGAAGGAGGACGAGCAGCGACGGATGCGACAGATGCTGGACAGGTGGAAGTATGACCAGCAGCTCGGCAAGAGGAAGCCCCCCCACCTCTCCGAGGCGGCCCGCGAAGCCGAAGCCAAGGCCAACAAGAGGCTCCGCCGCGGCTGAACAACCACACAGCCAGCAGTAGACAGACGCGGGGCCGGGCCATGGAGGGGAGGGAGGGAGTATGCAATAGGTAGAAGGGATGAATATCATGTATTCAGGCGATGTGTTTTTCATCATTGTACAGTCCAGTACACACACACATATGCCAACTACGTGTAGATGCCTTTTTCTGCCAACCACACTGCTAGAGCGCTGCTGCAATGCCGACTGACTGACTATACCTCTCGTGTCTCTCTCTGTCTGCCTGTCTGTCTGTCTATCCGTCTGTCTGTCTGCAGTCGATATCGCTGTCTGCTTTTTATATCCCGAGGGGACTTTCTTTCTTTTCGTTCCATCGCGACCCCACGGCAGCTTGATGCAGCTTATGAACCACAGCGAGCGGCAGCACGAGCAGGAGCAGCAGACAGGCACGACAAGGCGCGATGAAAGCCTCAAGTGATCCAATCTTATGTCTCCATCTGTTTGTCCGTTGTAGATATCGCTGTCTACATTTTATATCGGATGGATGGATGGATGGATGGATGTGGTTCGCGTGTACGTGTGTGGCGTGGGTGCAGGAATGAATGACACAGACCATGGCATCACTGTTTCTTACGTAAGTGTATGTGAGAAACCGCTTCAAGTCAGCCCGTCGAGTTATGCTGGCCACTGAAGAACGCAAAAGTGCATCAGCACACACACGGGGAACATGCAGACGGGGTGGTCAGTCGACGGCCCTGATGCACTCGGTGCTGCACCGCACGGGTCGCCGAGTGTTTGATAGCTACAACCAAGGGCCCCAGAGGGTCGGTCAGTCACTCAGTCATCACAGCTGTGCGCTGTGCGTACGCATGGCATGGATGATAAACAAACGTGGTGTTCCGATTTGTCCCTCCCGTGTCTGTATGCAGATCAGGATGACGGTTTCAGGCTTCCGCACGATCGCGCTGCGAATGGCCGCGTATTGTGGCGCTGAGGAGGGAGCGGGCAGAAACGTGACGCAGAAGCAACTCATCGACTGGTACGTCTCCGCGGCCCGGGTGGGTGCGCGGACATCAATATCTGCGTGTGTGGGGGTGTGTATGGTGTCAGGTACTGTACATGGCAACCCACATCCATCCGGAGAGCGAGGAGGGGCTGCACAAGGAGGAGCCGAAAGCTCAAGCTGGTCATCAAGAGGCTGGCGCCGCGGCGACCTAGGTCGCACCATCAGCTGGTCCTCTCAGGAGGGCTGCAAGGTCCTGTTTGCCCCCAACCCCACACTCCTGGAGAACCAACCTCCACATTAACTAAGTGCTGACTGACTGACTATACCTCTCGTGTCTCTGTCTGTCTGTCTGTTTGTCTGTCTGTCTGTCTGCAGTCGATATCGCTGTCTGCATTTTATATCTCGAGGGAAAGTTTTTGTTTTCGTTCCATCGTGACCCCACGACAGCTTGGATGCAGCTTCTGAACCACAGCGAGCGGCAGCACGAGCAGGAGCAGCAGGTAGGCGCGACAACGCCCACAGAAAGCCTCAAGTGATCTAACCTTATGTCTCCATCTGTTTGTCCATATCGCTGTCTACATTTTATATTGTGAGGACATTTACATGAATAAATGGATGCCAGATGGATGTGTGGGGGGATACATGCCTGTCAGTCGAACATCGGGAGACAGAAAGTGACAGTGTACGCGACAGACACGTTTGCGAAAGTCGGCCTTTGATGATTCTTGTCTGGCTAGCTGTGACCCGCTAACCTTGGCCTGGCCATTTCCGCCACGCATTCGATTGCCCATTTCAGGAATGGGTTAGAGAGTCCCTTTTTCGACTTGTCGAAAAAGGGACGACATTCGCAGGTAGATAGAGGTTAGAAGTTAGCTCCTGATCACCCGACTGATGGGAAACGCGCAGAGCAGGAGCGCCGACAGGGCATGGCCCCCGTTCCGTGGCCAGTGCCTGGACTTCATCCATCGCGGAAGACCAGCGCGATGCCCTGTACAGCATGGCGGACCTCGGCAGCATTCGCTTAGCGGGTCTCTTCC